>JAYMGU010000359.1:0-47253 GCA_036178185.1 Liparis tanakae
TGTTTTCAGCTGGGCTCACATAAAAAGGGTTTTCAAGAGTTTCCTACCCCTCCGTTAGTTTATAACACAATGTACCACTAGAACACTCGAGATGGGCCTCTACACACCTCTGTAGAGACTTAATTAAAAACCAGAGAAAAGTCATTTACCACATTAACAATGTAGAGTGTAATTCTGATTAATTTAATCTTGTATTAATTGATTTTCTTTAGCAATAGACACGTTTTATTGTTTTTAAATAAATGTTGATTGCATAATATCGAGTAATGACACCATTTGGATTAGATTGATTGGGTCCCTCTTCAGATTGCTATCAAAACAGGAAGTGGATAGCTCTTCTGGTTTCTACAGTGACTATTCCCATAAGCCAAAGAGTATCAATTTAAGTCTTTTGCCGTAACTATTCCCGATAGTGGAAGTGGAATGGATGTATTTGACGGGACTGGGCCAGGCCGCACAGTTAATGGTGCTGTGTTGGTTTTTCACACCTTTATTGATTCAGGAAACATTTACAGAGCCGATCCTTGACACTGAAACACATCCACACCAAGACAATGACCTTTGATAATGAAAGAAATGCAATTAAATCCTTTTGTTTTATAACGTATGAACAACACTTGTTTTAATTTGTCCAAAGCACCGTTATAGTAGTAGTACTTAAAACGTTTAAATATAAGGCATCCTCTTTAGGTACCTGATGGATGGCACGTGGTTCTGGATGTCTGGGGCTTCCGTGGACTACAGCAACTGGGAGACAGACCACATCTGGAGAGTTACCAGTCCCTGTGGCGGCATTGACACCAGCGGCCACTTCCACTGGAATGATCTCCCTTGTGGAGATCACCTTCACTTCATCTGTTTGACAGGTGAGGACTTTTTAAAGTATACATATGTAAATACAGCTGGCTCCTATTTGATCCTCATATCCATATATATTACCTTTATGGAGGTATATTTCCAGATTTAGCATTTCACTCCGATAACAACTCTCAGTGGACATTCTTTTTTTCTATTTCTTTACGGATTCAAATCGATGCAGCAAAACCAGAGATATTGTCTCTTTTACCCAGAACGTTCCGTTTCCTCATAAACAGCTTGTTGCCTACAATACCCACAATGCTACTGGACCTTCAGTGACAGGTTGGCCTGATAATTGGGCCTGCTAGTCGTAGATCTGATAGACTGTAGCAGAGATGGGAAGCAGGCCACAGAGGTCTCATTTTCTCCTAACTCCAAACATCCAGTTTATTTTTAGTTTTAGAACTTGTAGTCATCTACGTCCTCGAGACTCAAGTGGAATCACTTGAGATCCTTCATCAGACTTCACACTCACATATGCAGTATTGTTCCCCAACATTTGGAAACACGTGTAAAACAGGTGGATTCCACCTTTTTTAATTGTGTTTTTTTTTTTATATATGCAAATGTTGCCTCCCTTTACTAACCAGACCTTCCTCCTCTTCAAACTTCTTCATGTCTTCACAGATTTTCTTGACGTCGACACACGAGTGAAGTTCTTCAGCAGCACCAGAAAAAACACATGAAGACTCAAGTGTCACTGGATTCACTTCTCTGTATCGTGGTACCCACATTGTATATTAGAATAGTTGGTTTTACTTTGGGGCTTTAATAATATATCCTACCATTTTCTTTTGCTGCTTTTATTTTGAAGCACATCAAACTCCAACAGTGACGGCTCGCACTGAACATAATGTCGAGACACGTTGCTGTTTGGCATTCAAAATGTGAACATGTATCTCAAGGGAAAACACACATTTATCACCTTTGACACAGTGGATCATTCCATTCTGAAGCAACGCCTGCTTGATAAAGGTTTATCTGAGCAGGCTGTTGGCTGGTTTAATAATTATCTGTCAAATAGAAAACAATGTGTTTGTTTTGAAGGCAGCTCATCCACACTGCTAAATATCATTACTGGTGTGCCACAGGGCTCAGTTATGGGCCCAATTCTGTTTGTTATTTATGTCAATACATTGGGCAGTAATGTCCCAAATGCCAAATTTCACTTTTATGCTTATGACAGTTATATATTGTTGTAGCACCACTCTTGCTGAGGCCCTTGGCAACTTACAAATTGCTTTTAACCTTGTGGAAAACCAGCTCATTGAACTAAGACTTGTCTTGAATGCTGCCAAAACCAAACTGATGATATTTTCCAATGGCAGAAAAGTGCCTGTGTCTTCACCCAGCATGTTGTCATTGCAAGGGTATGCAATTGAACTTGTAAACTGTTACTCGGCATTTTAATTGATGATCGACTTTCTTTTAAACCACATGTAGAAAATCTGGAAAAATTAAGAGTGAAACTGGGATTCTTTTTTCGTAACAAATCTTGTTTTTCTTTTTTAACCAGAAAAAAGTTGATTGCTACCACTTTCCTCCCTGTACTTGATTACAGATCACTTATATATGAATGCCCCAGCAAACTGTCTGCGTTCTCTAGACACTGTGTATCATGGAGCCTTAAGGTTTGTCACTGTTGTAAAGCCCTCACTCACCACTGCATCTTATATGCTCGAGTTGAGTGTCCATCTCTGGCAGCACGCCGCCTTATACATTGGCACTTATACACTATTTATGTAACTACATTTTTAAATCCCAGAGCTGTTACTGCTTACGCTCCAACGAGTTTTATTTATTAATTATGCCCAAAGGTCACTCTGAATTTGGTAAGCACTGTTTTAAATTTGCTGCACCTGCGCTTGGAATACACTCCAAAAAACTCTAAAGTTAAAGGAGCTCATCAATGTTTTTTTTGCGTAATCACACAGGATGATGGAACACCATTTCAAATTACAGACAATATGCTGAGACCAAAGGAGTCCCAGAACCATAAAGCAGAGGAAAGATTGGGGGGGAGGGGGTACATAAATATACACACAACACAAGAGACAGACATACAGACAGTCAAATAACATTGACAGGGACTAAGGACATGCACAATTAGAAGTAAGGGGCCATAGCAAACATCTACAACATATTTTTGAAAGAATCAGCAATGTTGACCCAAGCGTCCAAAGTCTTTTCTGATGCTCCATTTATGCGAGCTGTTGCGATCTCCATATATACAACATCCAAAAAGGAAAGCATCCATGTTCGAATAGACAAGTCATGAGGTGGTTTCCAACGAGTTGCAATCATTTTCTGAGCAGCTGTGAGTCCAGCAAGTGCAGCACGCATTTGAATTTCAGAGAGCTGAAAATCTGAATCAAAAACATTTAGAATCAAAACACTGAGAGTGACAGGCACAGTAACCTTAATCAAGACAGAGAACTTGAATGCAATATTGTTCCAAAACTGACAAACAGGGGAGCAATCCCAGAACATGTGAAGATATGTACCTTGAGTGTTTAGTGGGCAGAAAGTGCATAAAGGACTGGTAATTACTTTCATGTGGTGCATTTTCACAGGGGTCAGGTGTCACCAAAAACTGATAAAGCCTGGATACCATACCGCTGGTTTTTGCCTGCATTGTAAATAATTTCCGGATAGGATGGATGGGCAAAGCTCTCTGCCAGGGGACACCATATGCCTTGAGTGCTGATCTTAATTGTAGGTAAAAGAAAAACGAGGAACGTGGTAGACTGAATGCGTTTTGTAAGTCAGTAAAAGATAACAAGCCAGTCTCGTTAAAAATGTCTTTTAGATAATGAACCCCCCTCTGTTCCCAATGTGGAGCTGCTAAAGGCCTCCCACCAATCAGAAGTGTTTTATTGTTGAATAGTGGAGAAAGTGTATGCCAATTGCATGGTATATGGCAATATGTTTCAACCAATCTCCAGGTTTTGATAAGATGAGAGACAATAGGGCCAAAGCGCAAGGCGCTGTTTGTTAGAGATATTGGCAAAAAGGACGTCATGAAGTGACCATGGTTCTGTTATAGTACTTTCTAAAGCACGCCAGCACACTGAGGAATCTGGGTCAAACCATGTAAGAAGAGGCCTTAAGACAAAAGACCAACAATAAAGTTTAAAGTTGGGAACTGAAAGACCACCATTCTCCTTTCTCCTCTGTAGAGTAGACTTTTTAAGTCGTGGCCGCTTGCCTTTCCAAATAAATTTAGATACCGCTGTCTCTAATTTATGCCAGTAGTCAGAAGGAGGAGAGAGAGGTAGCATAGAGCTCACAAAATTAATCCTGGGTAAGATGTTCTTTTTAACCACAGAGATACGGGCTTGAATAGACATAGGGAGACTCATCCATTTTCCCTTATCTTTCAATATGTTGTTCAGAGCAATTGAATAGTTATGCTTAATAATCTTGTTTAAACAAGGAAAAACATCAACAGCCAAATATTTAAACTGTTTAACAATGGGGCAGGGATGGTTGAATTGCAAGCAGTCGTTTAGATGGAGTAAAGCAGACTTTGACCAGTTAATTTTGAATCCTGATAAGCTTCCATACTCCTCACATAAGGATAGAAGAGGTGGAAGAGACTGAGAGGCGTTTTCCAAATAGACCATCACATCATCAGCAAACAATGAGAGGTGATGCTGCGTATTTCGAATGCATATTGGTGACGCCACGACAGATTGGCGAATGGCTTAAGCCAGAGGCTCAAGGGAGAGGACAAATAATGCAGGACTCAGGGGGCAACCTTGGCGTGAGGATCGAGAAATAGGGAACAAAGAGGAGAAGGTGCGTCCTGTTAAGACTTGGGCTGACGGGTTAGAATACATGACTTTAATCATGACAATGAAAGTGTTACCAAAGCCCATCACCTCCAAGACTGACAATAAAAATGGCCACTCAAGTCTATCAAAAGCTTTCATTGCGTCAAGAGAGAGAAGTGACATTGGTGTCTTACTGTCTTCTGCAGCATCAATAATGTGGAGAAGGCGTCTGACATTATCTGCGGCCAATCTCGTTTTTATGAATCCTGTTTGGTCAGAGTTTATTCATTTTGACATATGGGACTCCAGACGACGGGCTAGGAGCTTAGCAAATATTTTTAAATCAGAATTTAACAGGCTAAGCGGACGATAGCTAGAGCACTCTGTAGGATCCTTATCCTTTTTCAAGAGTAATGATATAAAAGCTGTGTTAACATCCCTTAAGAATTCACCCTTTCCAATAGAGAAGTTAATCATGTCAAGAAGGAATGGACCTAACTGTTCCCAAAAAGTAACATAAAATTCAGGAGGGATCCCATCAAAACCTGGTGATTTGTTCCTTTGCATATTCTGTACTGCCCTTCTTAGTTCATCTATAGCAGGGGTCTCCAACACGGTGACCGCGGGCACCTGGTCGCCCGCAGGGACCAGGTGAGTCGCCCTCACGGCATGTTCTAAAAATAGTCCCCAAAGAAAAAAAAAGGCCATAATCCCCGAGCACTATGACCTGGGGGGAGGTTGCTCCTCTGGCCCGCCACCCTTTCCCCCGTCAACAACTGTCCTCGCGCCTTGCTCAGCTGTTATGCGCGCAGGTGAGCTCCACCAACATTAATTTCTGCAAACGTTTGGAATTCTGCAATAAATTGTGTGACATAGGATTCATTATTTAATAAAGAGGTATTGAAACGCCATCTAGCAGCACGTTGAGACAGTCGGCCTAGGGTGGTGGAGCAAAAGACCCCTTTATGGTCAGATAGTGCCATTGGAAGTAACACCGCTTTATCAATTGAGTTAAATCAATGAGGGGATGCAAAAAGAAAATCTATTCTGGAAAAAGATTTATGTCTACCTGAGAAGGAGTAATCCTTACAGGTGGGGTTCACTGCGCGCCAGGTATCTATAAGCCCTAAACTGTTGGCCCATGACTTCAAAGCATTTGTGGCCTGCGCCTGCGTCCCTGTGGCCTTTGCGTTCGACCGATCAATATTGGGGTCCCAAACAGCATTGAAATCTGCACCAACAATGAAGGAACAGTCCGTTAACTCCAGCATTTGTTTGGCGAGCGTATTATAGAAGTTTCCATCAAAAACATTAGGCGCATAAGCTGACACTAGAGCAATTCTCCTAGCATTGAATTATATCACAGAGATCACAATCCTGCCTGTATCATCTTACCAAGAGGACAGCACTTTAAGTGGGAGATTTCATTTTTGTGCTCGCTGAGGAAGACGCAATTGTGTGATAGAATCTATTGGCTAAACGGCCGGTATCAGCCTTCAGTAAATGAATCTCCTGTAATAATGCAATGTCAACTTTTCTCTTTATTAGTAAGCCTAAAGAGCTGGTTTGTTTATGAGGGGCATTCAGTCCACCACAATTCCAAACTAAAAATGTAAGGTCACCCATCATCAAAAAGGCTGCGCTCTAAGTGTAGGCACATGTGGAGAAGCATATTGCTACCGCCCTAACAATATTGCATCCAAAGTTCAACAGAAAAACAGTTCAATATGGCATTCCGTCTATATAAAGCAGACAACAATGTAATAACACTAGAACTGGGATATTGAGACAAACCGAGGGTCCATTCCCGTCAGGCAAACGGTTAAATCCTGCCCTTCTTCCAATGCGTTCTCGTGCTCCGTGTTAGCAGCCGATGCGCCGGAGTATAAAATATCGAGGTTGGAACCAATTAAAACAACTATTTGGCAAGGTTGGGCTAGGAGCTACGCTTTATGCTGCCATCTCCGTCCAGCTGGTCACGTGACTCCAGCTCATCAATGTTGAAACTTTTAAGACTTGTGTGAGAGAAATTGGAGCGGCTTCATACCGCACTTGTTCTTGTTTGGTGTAAATCCAGACCTTTAGTCCTGTTGCCTTATCTTTTTTTATATATTTTATTTGTGTTATGTGTTTTCTGTTGTGTCTTGTGACTGTTGCAATTGTTTTATGCTGCTGTCTTGGCCAAGGCTTCCCTTGAAAAAGAGGTCATTGTATCTCAATGGGACCGACCTGGTTAAATAAATGCTATAATAATAATAATATCATAACGTATACTATTTATTTTGAAGTACGAGCTGTGCCTTCTTCTCCCTCTGATCTTACAGACTATCCCACACTGAGAGAGATGGTGATCTTTATGGATTGGATAGTTCAGTGAGGCTCCTGGTCCAAAGTTGGCCAGAAGGGTATATTGAGATTTTAAAGCTCTTGCCGTAGCCATATGATTATTTTTTAACACGTGTTTTACAATATTAGCTGATTTGACATTCTTTGAGATATAATGAAATAGACTCTTTAAAACTTTTAAAATGTCAAATTATGTTTCGTCTTACACTTCAGCAGCTCATAAATAGATAAAAAAGATGAATGCAGAATTTGAAGATAGCCGCTGTAGTTTCTCTGACTGTCCCTGTAGTTCTTCATCCAGCTGCATGTACTGAGCTCGGACTGGACCGGACCGCTCCAAAGGAACATCGATGCAATCCGTCGAGCACCTTCGTTATTCTTCCACATGGGCGTCAATAAAGACATCAAACATGTCCGTGCTAGCTTTTACTTTACCTGGGTGTTTTATTATTCATTATTGTTATAATAATTTTGTATTTTGTTTTGCCTTTGTTGTAATTTGTATGTTTTATTTACATTAGTTTTTTAAAGTCTTTTCTTCCCTGCTTTTGTCTACAATTGTAAACTGACACAATAAAATACTTGTTCTTTGACCTTGTGGCATATTGTATCTCTTCCCGGAGTCCTTCTGACTTCACGTCTCATGGGGTCATCGGACACTGTGAGACGACATAGATCCCATCTGCCTGATGGATCATCGAGGTTTGGGTCGTGAATTCCTGCTACCAGCTGCGCCTCTTCCCTGTTGAGACTCCGCCCACTCCTTCTCTCTGCCTCCATCTGCCTGATGGATGGTTGAGGTCTCCAAACTCTCCATCGTGGAATATGCCTGGAATATCCCTACTACAAACTATTATACACTGTCATATTCATTGAATGTATTTTAACTCTAAATCTGTCCTTCTGGTCACATGACATCTGTAGTGGCACTCCGTCTAGTTCTGGGTCTTGTACCACTCAGTCTTGTATGAGCTTTAAAAGCAAACTATTAATTGAAACAGGAGTGACAAGTGATTCGTTCATACAAATGGTTGTTTCCTAAAAAACTTACATTTATTGATTCACACAGTCACACGGTCACACGGTCAAAAAACGATGTTGCTTCCAACCTCTGAACTCAAAACAAAACTGACAGTCCAACGCACAGCTGATATAGTGACGTGACGTCATCTGATTAGATTCTAACAAATTATTCCGCTTTTAAATACAATACTAAATTATATATGATAACATAAACATTCTTTCAAATCATAATAACAAGATTTATCTTTGGTTAACGTTTTAAATCTTTTTAAACTAAATTATAACAAATGAAATCAGGCACAACATCTATTGCATCTGTCCAGCCTGGAGAGGGATCATCCTCTGTTGCTCTCCTGATGGTTTCTTCCCCCCCAGCCAGGAAGCAAGAGGTTTCAGTCGATGACTTTATTGCGGCACCACACACACTGAGCAGACTTGCACCACACATCTGCTCACCTCTCCTTTCCCTCCAGCTCTGCTGCCCCTTTTATACCTGCAGCATCGGCTGCTAACTGATTGCCAATCAGTGAGAGCAGCTAACTGATTGTCAACCAGCCAGCAGCCGAGGCCAGATTGGGAAGAGCTGCCACAGTCTTCCCCCTGCCGGTGACTCACCGGGGGGTGCTTGGCACCATGTTCGACGCGATGCCGCCGCTCATGCTCACGAGGAGTCACGGCATGAAGATCGCCGGTGAAACCCTGTGCAGCGTGGAGGACTTGGCGCGGGCAGTCGGGAAGAAGGTCGCGTTCGGCAGCGTGAAGTCCGCTGCCAAGATGCACGGCTCGGTCGTGATCTTCCTGGACCAGGTGGCGCAGGTGCACCAGGTGGTAGAGGAGGGTCTCTCGGTGGTTGATTTGTTTGTACAGGTGTTCCCGCTGGAGCAGCCGTCCGTCCGCGTCCTCGTGTCCAACGTCCCTCCGTTCATCTCCGATGAGTTCCTGAGCAGAGAGCTCTCCCGGCACGGCAAGCTGGTCTCCCCGATCAGGGAGATGGCTTCGGGCTTCAAGGAGAGCTTGATGAAGCATATTCTGAGTTACCGCAGGTCCGTGTATATAATACTCAACGACCGGAGCTGTGCTTCCGGGTTCGGGTAGATGAGATGTTAATTATGACATCTACGTGTCTTCATCGGCGATGAAGTGCTTTAAGTGCTTTAAGTGCGGGGAGGAGGGGCACACCGCTCGGGTCTGCTCGAATCGCAGCGAGCCAGCGCAGGCTGGTACGGACGGCTCGGGTCCGTGAGGCGTTCCGCGCCGGGCCCGTGCGCAACCGCGGCGGCCAGTGGCGTCACTGCTACTGTACCCACCCCACAGGTGGTGAGTGCGATTGAGGTGAGTGTTGGTGATGCTGGTGATGATGGCCAGGTCAGTGAGAGGCAGGCGGTGGGTGGGGTGGGAAGTGATGAGGGGAAAGAAAAAAAGGAAAAACAGACCAAAAAAAAGTGGCCGCAGGTAGTGAAGCTGCCAAGAGCAGCGTAGTGGGCGAGATGAAAAGTGGACAGGAAAAAGGAAAAGAGGAAAGAAAAGAAAAAAGAAAAAAAGGAGACAAACAACAACACATTTTTTTGATGGTGCTTTGGGGATTACGGGGGATGATGGTGGTACGGGCTTAGAAGTGGAGGTTGGGAGTGGGGTGGAAAATGATGAGGAGGGAGGGAAAGGAAATAGGGGACAAGGAAAAGGGTGATGAGAAGCCTATCGAGGTGGTAGGAGAGGTGGGTGGAGCCGTAGAGACAGAGGAAGACAGTGCAGGTGAGGAGGGGGCTGAGCAGGTGGAGATGGAGGAGGAGGTAGCGGGGGGGCAGAAAGGGGCCTCGAAAAGAAAAAAAAGGGATCAGAGCGCTGGCGGCAAGGCCAAGACCAGTAGAGTGGAGGAGAGGAGGAGGAGTCAGGAGGCAGGGTAGGCAGAGGACAGCAGCGACAAGGAGGGGTCAGAGGACTGCAACTCTTCTCTTGTTTTAACAAATAGTCAGACCCAGAAGCTGTATACAGCCGATGAGATCACCTTGTTTTTATACAAAACAAAAAACTATAAACTCGGGGCGTTTGTGCAATCTTGCCGATACCACATAAAAAAGAAAAAAATTGACAAGCAAGAGGTTTTTAGGATTAAGAAGTGTTTATCAAAAGTAAAGGAGTGCATCCAGCAGGAGGGGGTGGAGAGCTCCAAAGTGTCTTTTAATTGATTTAATTGATTGTTTTTAAGTTTTATTAGTTTTTTAAACTCTTTTCTTTTAATGAGCACATTCAGAGTCAAAGTTTTAAACGTAAATGGAGCGAGGGACTGTAAGAAGAGAACATCTATTTATGAATTTAACAAGATGGAAGATGTTCTCTACTTACAAGAGACGCACAGCAACAGCACCAACGAGGCGGACTGGAGGAGGGAGTGGGGGGGGGGGGGGAGTCCTCCTGAGCCACAACACCAACCTCAGCGGAGGAGTGGGCTTCCTCTTCTCCAGGGCCTTCAGTCCCAAGTCACTGGAGGTCAAACACATCGTCAAGGGGAGGCTGCTCCTAGTGAAAGCACGGTTCAACCTTTTTACTTTTGTTTTAATAAATGTTTATGCTCCAACAGCCGGAACAGAGAGGAAGCTATTTTTATCCAAAATGAATGATGTTTTAAATGACTGTGCCGCGGAGGATTTCTTATTCTTGGGGGGGATTTTAACTGCACGGAAGATGATTTTAAAGACAGAAACCACACAGAGCCACATCCAGCTTCACAGCAGGTTCTGAGGAGGCTGGTCCATTCTCATGGCCTGGTGGACGTGTGGAGAAGGATGCATCCGGACTGCCGACAGTACACATGGTCCCACGCTAGGGAGGGAAGAATCTCCTCAGCCAGGTTGGACTGTATGTATGTTTTAAAGTACCATTTTAGTATTTTTTAAATGTGCAGCATTGTTCCGGCCGGTTTTACTGATCAGTCTTTGATTTTATGTCATGTTTTTATTAGCAACTTTTTACCCAGGAGCGCATATTGGCATTTTAATTCAGTTTTAACTTTCGATAGAAATTTTAGGGAGGTGCTTTTTAGGTGTTCTTAGGCTGAGGAAGAGTGATTTTAACAATCTTAGGCTGTGGTGGGACCGTGGTAAGACTGAAATTAAATTTCTTTGTCAGCAGCACACTTTCAACGTCACTAGAGACGTCACCAGATCTATGAAGCACCTGGAGATTGAGATAGTGGACCTAGAAAGTTTGAGTGAGTCCACAGGAGATCGAGGACATATTGAAGTCCTCAAAAGGAAAAAGGCATCTCTCGCCGACCTGTTCGAGATGAGAGTACAAGGCGCACTGGTCAGGTCCCGGTTTCAGACTAGCTTCTTCTTCGGCCTGGAGAAGAGGAGTGGGCAGGGGCGAGTAATCCACTCACTGCTGACGGACGCAGGGCAGCTGGTGGTGGAGCCAAGCCAGATCCGTAAGCGAGCGGTGGGGTTTTACTCCTCCCTGTATACCAGTGAGTATAGGGAGGAGGAAGTGTCGACGGAGGGGCTCTGTGGGGAGCTGCCTCAGTTCTCCGAGGAGACTAATGAGGAACTTGACAGACCCATAACCCCCCAAGAGCTGAAAGCTGCCCTGCAGGGAGGCCGTGCCACCGGAATCGACGGCCTCCCCGCTGACCTTTTATAAGGCCTACTGGGATGTCCTCGGAGGGGACATCTTGGAGGTCTTCAATGAGAGTCTGGCCTTTGGTTCCATTCCGATGTCCTGTCGGAGGGCGGTACTAACACTACTGCCTAAGAAAGGAAACCCGCAGGACATCGGTAACTGGTGCCCTGTGTCTTTGCTGTGTGTGGATTACAAGCTTCTGTCCAGGGTCCTCGCCTCCAGGCTGAGGGGAGCTATGGAGCAGGTCCTCCATCGGGACCAGACCTACTGCGACCCCGGCAGGTCCATGATGGACAACGTCCATCTCATTGGGTATTGACACTGGTCTGATCTCTCTAGACCAAGAAAAGGCTTTTGACCGCGTTGATCACAGCTTCCTCTGGAAAGTTCTGGGGAAGTTTGGGTTCAGCGCTGGTTTCATTGCCAAGATCAAGGTGTTGTACAGTGATCTTGAGTGTGCTGAAGATAAACGGCAGGGTGTGTACTCCTTTTAGAGTGGGTAGAGGGGTCCGGCAGGGCTGTGCTCTGTCCGGGATGCTCTACGCACTCTCTCTCGAGCCCGATGGTTCTAACCGGTCCAGAGACCTGAGGAGGACGAGCAACCTGAGATCCTGGACGGACCACTGGTTCTAAGGCCCGCTCCAAGAAACTGATCAAACCTGCAGGTGTCCAAATAAGGTAAAACTGAACCTGTTTGTTCGAATCAGTCAAATTGAACACTCTAAATTTGATCAGGACTATTGGATGTGAGTATTGGAACTGTCACATTTTTTGACTTTAAGATAAGATATAGCGTAAAAAGGGAAATCACGATACAGTTTGACAGTACGACGCGGGGAGGTTAGCGGGGACTGTTATAAAAGGTTAAAAGAACGAGTGAAGGACAGAGCAGGCCCGAAGTGGACAGAAGTGAGTAAAATCTACAACAGAGTAGAAGAGATTTGGATACAAAGGGGATGGTTAAGACCTAACAAATATCTCCCCAATGAGGAAGAAAGAGAAAACATGAGAAAAAGCATAGACAAAGATGTAGAAGATGCAAAAGACAGGTATAACAAGATAGAAAAGGGTGTGTGTACAATCTCCACCCGTAAAAAGGCTAAAGTAGAAATAACAGGCTGAAGAAGAGGGACAGGTCAAACAATGGGCCCTAGAGGAACTGGAATGCAAAACAACATCACTAATACAGAAACTACAAGAAAACTGAAAAAGAAAAGTGGCAGTTCCTAAACTTCCTGTCAGGAGAAGCGAAGATGGCAATTTATTTAACAAGGAAGTCCCGGGTGGAGAACAGAGAGGGGAAGGAGGCCGGGACAGTGTGGCTCTGCAACATCAGAGCCAGACTCTGGCTGGAGTTTAGGTTTTACAAACACATTGGAGACCTGGATGCTTTTAAACAGAGGTGGGGTTTTAACGGTATTGTTTGTTCTGTGGTGGAGGAGGAGCTGGTGTTTGCACCATTTTTTACTCGATAAGGCACGTTTTATTTTTTATGTCGTTATGTTTGAAATTGATTTTAAAACAACCAGATTTTTTTTAAACACTTTATTTTTTAAAGAAACGTAAAAGATAATAAAGTTCTCTCTCTCTCTCTCAAAACCAGTAAGTTATCCTAAACGTCCCCAGCATAGCCTATAACAAGGTAATTAGGTGTATCTGGTTACGTCAAACTCCGACTTTACGATCTATTTGACTGAGCGTGCATTATTTCTGGAAGAACCTTTTGACTTGTAAATGAGCTCATCCCTTGACTCAATTAGCCTCTCAGGTGAGGTAGGATGTACCCACCTCACCTGCCTCATGTGCTACTAAAGGACTGGACCTGGGATAGAATGATACACTCCAGTCTTCTGGTGATAGAAACATGACTTGGAAGATGAGCTGCAAGGACGTTCTCTGTGAGTATTATCTTTGAATGGTTTGAAGTCATGTTATTTACTTGTTGCACTTTACCTGCGTGAATAGTTTGATTTGTTTAGTATTCAAGACTGTTTTCCAGAGAATTCGGTATTCATTGACGTTTGAACAACATCAGTATTATTTGTGATGACTGTGTAGCCGTTGTTCCAACACAGCCCCTAACCGTTTCCTAATACTATTAATGCTGAGCATCAATTACACATTGTGACTACACAGTCAAATTGTCCGGGTCTTTTTAACACTCAGCCAGTGAAAAAAGTAGAAAGTCTTAAATCGCCTTTCCTAAAAAACAAGGCATTAAAGTCTTAAATAGTCTGTAAATGCTTCTGAAGCTGCATTAGGTGTAAAAGTCTTTCCGGCGGTGGAATCTCACGTGCAGATCAACGACAACGCTACGACACTAGAGGTCACCAGAGGAAATCCAGCGCTGTGTAAAAAAAGAGGTCATTACCAAAGTCCAAAAATGCAGTGCGTTTGTCATTCTGTTCTATGAGACACTGAACCAGACCAACGAGAGCAGACAACTGGACTTCATGTGCATTATTAGTTTGATGTCAGGATTTTATGGAGCACAGTTCATGGGCCATGACACCGCCCAGGACCTACTTCAGCATTTTAAGGTAAGTCTGCCAAAATATATGTATTAATTAACCTCTTGTATATGTCAGTGTATCATATATTTAAGCTTTACTTGTCCTGTGCTGGTGTCACGGATGTCGCAGCGAGAGAGGACCCAAATGCCGACATAACTGCAAAAAACAATATTTAATTTCCAACTAGTAACAGGACGACAAAAACATGCCCCAAACGGAAGGAAGCTACACTGTTGAATGAACCAAACAGGGTTTAAATACACAGGCAAGGTGAGAGGATTGGACAACAGGGAACAAGACACAGGAGAAAACACGCAAAAGCGTGTCACACGGCGAAACCGTGAGAGTTGGCAGCTCTGCAATATACATGGCAGTGAGTAATTCAAATCATTGGCTGAAAGCATGTCACCTCCGATACGACAGGTGGCGCCGTTTTCATTACAACTCCAGAACTCTCAAGTTTTGAAGACATTGCTTCATTGGTTGCTGGATTAAATCTTACCCAGATACAACAGATATGTTTTTTTCTGATTGGCTATTGTGTAGCCCATTTCTTTTTTTTGATTGGCTGATAAGCGGCACATAACAGCAGAACTCCAGGGAGCGCTTGATTCCTTCACGGTGAGGGCGGCGCGGCCAGCTCATGTTTGCGTGCTGCGGCACATTAAATCATTAGTTTTTTTTTCCAATCGCTCACAAGCGCTTACCCATACTTAATACTTTTAACTCTTAACACAGACTCACACCTACAAAGCACAATTGGCCAAATGGATTATTTACTTGTCAAAAGCACATTTCGTTAACTATATACTAACTCTTCTTTTCAAAACAGAACACATCTTTTTTTGCAGACACTAACTTTACCAAAACACTGGAAATCTGACTCAAAATGAAATTATTCTGTCAAACAATAACTCTTGTTTTCACTTCACAAGCTCCTTCCAGTCAGTCAAAGTACACCAGGTTTAAAAAAACACTGGCTATTGCTAACATTACAAAAAAAAACTGCATAGACTTTTATGTTTAAGTTTTAAAGGTATTTGCATGCAAAACATGCAATCCACTGTTTTTACACTACATGTATTGGCTGGGAACTGTATGTCCACATGTAATGTTCACATTCAAAAGCATTCCAGTAAAAAACTAATCAGTTTTTTTTCTCCTTTACCGTTTACTACAGGAGGTACAGTATGAATACTGTTTCCAGTCTGATGGAACAGACAGTTTTACAGTATTGTTTACAGTAAACAAACTATCCAAGAAACACACAAGATCCTTCTGAACAAAAACACAACAAGCCCAGATAAAGGAGGGGGGGGCAATGGTTCCTTTAAAAAAGTTACAGTAAATCCAAACTATTCATTTTTTTATTTTGTATTTTTTACAAATAAACTGTTTTGGGGCAACGGCTACAATAGATGATTGAACAACATTCGGTGAGTCATGTAGTGCATGTCATGCATGTCTGTGTGATCAACATCTCAACCTGTCATAATCAAAATGTAATGTCACGGCTGGATTTAGGGTGGACCCAAATGCACGACTCGGGAGACGGACTGGAAAGTAATTTACTTTACTGAGAGTTCCGGTAGAAACAAAACAAACTGGAACAGAGGAACACAAAGTACAACGCTGGAGAGCTTGGTCATGGAGAACACAAAACAATCTGGTAGAGGAAAAGTGGAAGTGAGGGAGCTAAATAGTGAGGGACTAATGAGGGAATGGGCTGCAGGTGAGAAGGGGCGTGAGGACCAGGTGAAGGCAATGAGGGACTAACGAGGGAGTGATCAGAGGCAGGTGAGGGGAGTTGGACTGACGAGATGGGAAGCAGGACTTGGAATGACATGATAGTTAGACCGGATGAAAACAACTAACAAAAAAGGAAGCTAAGGAGCTGAACCGTTACAGAATCCCCCCCTCAAAGGGACGGCTCCTTACGTCCCAAAACAAAATTGCCACGCCGGGTGGGCGTGTAAAGAATATACTTTTTTGTTAGCTTTCCCTATTATTGTGTGCATTAATATTATGTGTAAAGTGGAAAGGTCACAGAAGGTTAAAAGCTTCAACAAGGGCATTTCTGCACCTGATCGAGTAGAGGATCGTGACACACAAGGAAGTGTTTTATGCCCCCCCCTTCCCACATCTCACCATAAGAGATGTTTTAGAACAAAGACTCCTATATTCTCACAGCCCAGGAGAAACAACTATAGACCTTCGCTGAGCGCAGTTAAGATAAAGACACGTGGCAGTAAGTGGCTGAGGTCAACCACAGGGCCTCCTTCGGACACACATACTCCATGCGTTCTATATGTCGGGCATTCTTATTTACTGAGGGGAGCCTCTTTTATGGCCTAAAGTCCTGGAGACACCACGTCCCATCCCGGAAGAAGATAAGAGTATCACACTCTCTGGGTGAGAAGCTGACAGGAAGGTGTCAAATAGAACATATCTCTTCCTTTTCCACACCTTTCACAACATATGTTCTCATCGGCGAGCCAACAAGGACTAATGAATATTCATACAACGGCGGAAGCAGAGGCGCAAGAACCAATGAGAAGACACCGCCCTCTTTGTCTCAGACCAATCAGAAGTGGTCTCGATGTGTATTTAATGGCCGCACGCGCTCTGTTCAGGACCCCTCTTGCTTCAGCTCTGAGGCCTTGAATGGTGTCAGCTCTGAACGTTGGGTCCATGCATGTGACTGTCTGTTTGTATCATGATTTTCTAATTAAACGCTTTATAGATTTGAAGTAAAAGTCTACCGCTGTTTGTTTTCAGTGATATCCGTCCAGGTGTGTTCCCGTCCATCCTCAACAGGCGGAGGGGATCTGGAGAAATCTCCCCCCTCTCCTCATCGGTGGGCGAGTTGTCCTCAGAGGCTGACTCCTCCCCAATGTCTGATGCGGCCTGGTAGCCCTTGTGGCCACAGGACCCGTGGAGGGCTGGTCAGGGTGGCTGTGGTGAAACTCCGAGAGAAGGATCCAGGATATGTCGGGCTGGGACCCAGCATCTCGCCTCTGGTCCGTAGCCCTCCCAGTCGACCAAATACTACAGCCCTCTTCCACGGTGGCGGGAACGAAGCAGATGACAAACGATGTAGGTAAGACATCCCTCTATGAACCGTGGTGGCGGTGGGGGCTGTTCGGCAGGGACCAGTGGGCACTCCCGAACTGGCTTTACCTTGGAGACGTGGAACGACGGCTGGACCCGCATGAACCGGGGCAGCTTGAGTCTCACTACTGCTGGGTTGATGACCTTCTGTATCTCGAATGGTCCGATGAATCTGGGTGCCAGTTTCTTCGCCTCCACTCGCAAGGGTAAGTCCTTGGTCGATAGCCACACCTTCTGGCCAACCTGGTAGATGGGGGCCTTAGAGCGGCGTCGGTTGGCTGCCGTGGAGTAGCGGTCGGCTAAGCTGAGGAGCGCCAGTCTGGCCTTCGCCCAGGTACGGCGTCAGCGGCGGACGAACGCCTGGACTGAGGGGCAGGAAAGATCCTTCTCCAGGGCTGAAAACAATGGAGGTTGAAATCCGTAGGCACATTGAAACGGGGACATACCAGTAGCAGAGCTGGTCAGGGTGTTGTGGGCATATTCCACCAGGGCCGATGGGGCACCGACAGCGGTTGAAGGAAACCAGCGGGAGCCTGGTGGGAAGGTTTGTGCCGATTGCAGACAGGACAGGCGTTGACGAATTCCCGTGCATCCTTCTCCAGAGTAGCCCACCAGAACCTCTGCTGCACAGCATCCTTAGTACGCTGGATCCCAGGATGGCAAGTGAGCTTGGAGCTATGGGCCCACTGGAGGACCTCCGACCTCAGGGTCTGGGGAACGAACAGACGGTTAGGGGGACAGGAGCTCGGGCCGGGCTGGGCCTCCAGGGCAACCTTGACTCTATCCTCTACCTCCCAGGTGATAGCGGCCACCAAGACTGGGGCTATTGTCATCACAAGGGGTGGAATCGTAAAAAACAGAGACCATCTGGCTTGCCGAGAGTTGAGTCTCTTGGCGGACTGAATGTACTCAAGATTCTTGTGATCAGTCCAACATAAAAATGGCAGACTGGTCCCCTCAAGCCAGTGGCGCCACTCTTCAAGTGCCAACTTAACGGCAAGCAGCTCTCGGTTACCCACATCATAGCTCCTCTCAGCAGGAGAGAGCCGCCTAGAGAAGAAAGCGCATGGGTGGAGCTTCTGGTCGCTGGCAGCTCGCTGAGAAAGGATGGCCCCCACTCCCACATCGGAGGCACCCACCTCAACAACTAACTGTCGCTCGGGGTCAGGTACTTGGAGGATAGGAGCAGAGGTAAACCGGGCCTTAAGTCCCTGGAAGGCCCCCTCAGCCGAGGGTGACCACCGGAACTGGACCTTAGATGAAGTGAGGGCCGTGAGTGGGGCAGCTACGGTGCTATAACCGCGGATAAACCTCCGATAGAAGTTGGCGAACCCTAGGAATCGTTGCAGCTTCTTACGTGAGTCAGGGATGGGCCAGGACGTCACTGCTTCCACCTTGGCAGGATCCATCTGCACGATCCCCTGTCCCACGATGTAACCCAGGAAGGAGACAGAAGAGGCGTGGAATTCACACTTCTCTGCCTTAACAAACAGAATTCTTCAGAAGACATTGAAGGAATGCTTGGACATGGTGAATGTGCTCCTCTTGAGACCTCGAGAAAATAAGAATGTCGTCTAGGTAGACAAACACCTGTTTGTTCAGCATGTCTCTGAGCACATCATTCACCAGGGCCTGGAAAACGGCTGGGGCATTAGTCAGACCGAAGGGCATAACGAGGTACTCATAATGTCTAGTGAGGGTGTTGAAAGCTGTCTTCCACTCATCCCCCTCTCGGACCTGGAATAAGTGATAGGCGTTACACAGGTCTAGCTTTGTGAAGATGGTAGCCCCCCGCAGCAACTCAAAAGCAGAAGAGATGAGTGGGAGTGGGTAGCGGTTCTTTATGGTAATGTTATTGAGTCCCCTGTAGTCAATGCAAGGCCTAAGTGACTTGTCCTTCTTCCCTACGAAGAAGAACCCTGCCCCTGCAGGTGAAGAGGAGGGACGGATGAGCCCAGCAGATAGAGAGGAACTGATATATGCCTCCATGGCCTCTCTCTCAGGGGCCGATAAGGAATACAGGCGGCCCCTGGGTGGGGTGGTGCCTGGTTGCAGGTCAATGGCGCAGTCGTACGGTCGATGTGGTGGCAGACATGAGGCCCTGACCTTACTGAATACCTCCCTATAATCATGGTATTTAGTAGGTACTCCTGACAGGTCCAAAGCAGAGCTGGGGCAAACAAACTGCTGAGGTGCAGCAGCCTGTTTCAGGCAGATCAGGTTACAAGCTGCACTCCAACCCAGGCTGGCTCCTGTGGCCCAGTCAATGTGGGGGTTGTGGCGGCGGAGCCAGGGGTGACCCAGGATTAGTGGATGCTGGGGTGACCGCAGGATGAGAAACTGAATGGTCTCATGGTGCTTACCGGACAGGAGCATACGGACTGGCTTAGTCTGGTGAGTCACTGTCCCCAGTAGGTGGCTGTCCAGGGCGTTGACCGGAACAGGGCATGGAAGCGGTACCTGCTCGATCCCCAGCTGACGAACAAGGTCCTCGTCAATGAAGCCGTCGTCAGCACCAGAGTCAATGAATGTGGCGAGGGTCTGCGGACCATTTGCGAGCAGCAGTTGGGCATGGAAGAGGGGTCTCTGGTTGGGAGAGAGTCTTGTGGTTCGGCTAACCAGTACCTCTCCTGGTTGAGGCCCGGGGGCGACGCTGGTAGCTGCTGGAGCAGCTCGCCGTTGAGTGAAAACACGATGATCTGTCCTCTCCCTGCGTCGCTCCTGTCGCCTTGCCTGGATGCGTCTGTCTACTCGGGAAGTCAGTTCTATTAGGCCATCCAAGTTGGCAGACAAATCAAAAGAGACGAGTTCATCCTTGACATAATCCGCTAGTCCAGTCAAGAACACCTCACACTGAGCTGCCTCATTCCAGTTGCTTAGGCGTGCTCTCGTACGAAAGTCCAGTGCATAATCTGCCACAGTCCGGTGCCCCTGGCACAGTGTTGCCAGTCCGCCGCTTGGATCTGGACCTCTGGAGACTTGCCCGAATACTTTGCGAAGCTCCGTCGAAAACAGAAGGAACGAAGTGCAGGCTGCCGTCTGCCTCTCCCACTCCGCGGTACCCCACAGTCTTGCTCTGCCCGTCAAGTGGTTGATTGTGATGGCTACCTTAGCCTCCTCCGCGGCAAAGGTGTGGGGCTGCAGGGAGAACAGGATGGAGCAGTTTTTGATATATGGGTTGCAACCCTCAGACTCTCCAGCATAGGGCACCGGGGTTCCCACTCGAGGCTCGGGTGTTGGCGCAGGTGGCGGTGAAACAGGAGGCAGGGAGGCAGGAGGCGCTGAAGCAGGAGACAACGACGAGGCTCCGTGCTGGGTCAGGGCTGCAGAAAGTTGTTGGATCTGGTCAGCCATCGCCGCCATAGTCTGCAGTGTCTCCTCGGCGAAGCTGAACATCTGCGTCCGCCGTTGCTGGAGGACCTCCTCGATCCTCTCAAACCGGCTCGATGCAGGAGGGTGTGCTGGGTCCATGATTTGGCCAGGTTGTAATGTCACGGCTGGATTTAGGGTGGACCCAAATGCACGACTCTAGAGACATGAAATGCTGATCAAGATGTTTACTATAAATCTTATCAGTATAGAAACAAAGAACTAGAGATGGGAAAACGATACCAAAGCGCCGAAGCTTGTGTCAGTCTAATGAATCGGCGTGTGTCGGCGCAAAGTGTCGGAGCTTGTATCAAATGACAATTGTCAGGTGCTTCGAAGCGTTTCATTGGTTTGACGCGCTTGACAGCTTGAAGCTTTTGGCGGCTAACTCTGCTACATAATAACCACAGTGTCAATCCTCAATGTGGGGTTTGTGAGAGGCGATAGCGAGAATTTTGAGATAGTGATATGTGTGAGTTTTGAGATTGTGAGAATTGAGAGAGCAGATAGTGAGATATGGCAGGTATGGGAGGAAAACGGCGTTCCCCAGTGTGGAGCACAGTGGAGAAAATATTATTTCTAAATAAAAATCTATGAAAAATACAATGTTGCACAAATCACTGCCCATGTTCATAAGCACGTTGCACGGCCACTTCTATCGAATCTTACCTCACTAATATAAACTATAAAGGACAAATACTATTTATAAATCTGTTGGCATAACACTAGAGCCCTGATAATATATAAAAAATGTACTAGATAGTACATGTTGGTTCATGGTCTAGTGGGTTATGCACATGTCAAATATTTTTTTCTGTCCGGTGTTGAGAGGATCAAATCCCATCATGAACACGTCATTAAATATTATTACCGGCATTTAGCTTTATTGCAATATAAAAAAACAACAGAAGCAACATGGATAATGGTTGTGTATGACATGCAATCCGTGAATGAACACGCAGCTTGAATTGACTTTTACTGCAGAAATGTGAGATTGAAACATTGAGGTGTTGTTCTGGTGCTTCGGTCACACTGTTAAACGGCTGCTTTAATTCCAGTCTGCCACCAGATGTCGCTGTTCTTCTTCAAAGTGAAGCCCCGAAGCTTCGAATCCTTTTCGGTACAAATAGGAAGAAAGCCTCAACGCTTCACAAGGCCTTGTCGTGGCTTCTCTTCGTTGAACGGTCCGTTGCGGTGAGATGGTGATGAGGAAGAAAAGGTCGAGGACTCAGCACTTGATAGGAATATAAAGTTTATTCTACAAGATACAGGTCGAATACAGACGACTAGTACGTCCGGAGACTTTCAGGAGCCGAATTGGAAAGTCCAACGAAGTAGCATTCTGTTACAGGTTATATAGGTACAGAGAAAAAGAGGCGTTGATGTTAAATTCTAAAGGCTGGTTCACAGGCGTGGGAAAAGGGTAGATGGTTAAAGGATGTGGGGATTAGGGTTGAGGTAGGTAGGGATTACGGTAGCGGGTAAAGGGATATTGGATGTATGGATTAGGGTCGGGGGATGTAGGGATATGTGTAGGGGTGAAGGGATGAAAGGATGTGGGGATTAGGGTTGAAGGAGAAGGGATATAGAGATTAGGGTTGAGGGATGAAGGGCTGTTGTTTTGCAGATGACCTGCAACTTCTTGATGTTGAACTGAGACAAAACCGAAGTAATTCTACTCGGCCATGAGCACCTCAGAAATCAATTATCTGGTGATGTGATTTCTGTAGATGGCATTGCTCTAGCATCCAACACCTCTGTAAAGAATCTCGGTGTTAGCTTTGATCGGCACTTGTCCTTTAACTCCCAGGTAAAGCAAATCTCAAGGACTGCATTCTTACATATACGTAATATTTCAAAAATGTAATTTGTGAAAATGGCTATACAAATAAACTGAATTTAATTAAATGGCATTTATTGAATTGGTCCATCCTGGAAAGGGATCCTTTTCTATTTTATTAAATCAAAAATAATGTAATATCAGCTCATATTGTAGAACACAAACATGTTTAAAAACTAGTCATATAGCTACTACAAGAGCTTTAAAACCTCAATATAACCTTCTGGCCAACTTTGGACCAGGAGCCTCACTGAACTATCCGATCCATAAAGATCACCATCTGTCTCAGTGTGGGATAGGCTGTAAGATCAGAGGGAGAAGAAGGCACAGCTTGTACTTCAAAATAAAAGAGTATACGTGATGAATGTGTTTTTCCTTGTGTTCACATTTTGAACTCCAAACAGCAACGTGTCTCGACATTATGTTCAGTGTGAGCCGTCACTGTTGGAGTTTGATGTGCTTCAAAATAAAAGCAGAAAGAAAATGGTATGATATATTATTAAAGCCTCAAAGTAAAACCAACTATTCTAATATACATTGTGGGTACCACGATACAGAGAAGTGAATCCAGTGACACTTGAGTCTTCATGTGGTTTTTCTGGTGCTGCTGAAGAACTTCACTCGTCTGTCGACGTCAGTACAGTCTGTGAAGACATGAAGAAGTTTGAAGAAGAGGAAGGTCTGGTTAGTAAAGGGGGGCAACATTTGCATATATTAAAAAAACAACGACACACAATTAAAAAGGTGGAATCCACCCGTTTTACACGTGTTTCCAGATGTTGAGGAACAATACTGCATATGTGAGTGTGAAGTCTGATAAAGGATCTCAAGTGATTCCACTCGAGTCTCGAGGACGTAGAAGACTACAAGTTCTAAAACTGAAAATAATCTGGATGTTTGGAGTTAGGAAGAAGTGAGACCTCTGTGGCCTGCTTCCCATCTCTGCTGGAGGACGGGAGAACGGGAGGACGGTCTTTCTGCGATTGGAACAGCAGCTGACTTGATGACGTCACCACATCAGCTGTTCTTGCTCCTGAGCTTATTCTAATTATTCAGTGTAAATTATTTTTTACAGTCGAATAAACAAAACAACCTAAAATGACATTCCGTGACTCAACAACAGTAGTATTTATAAAAAGTCATCTGTCAGTTGTTTATTTTCTCCTCCGCTATTCTTTCCGGTTGCTGGTGAAATGCATTGTGGGATATATGCTGGCCAGAGTAAGCACAAGTCTCCTGTGACGCATTCTCCGGAAAGTGGGAGGATCAAGTCACATCCGGGCATTTTGACCGTGCTTTGAGAGAAGCGAACTTTGAATTGGAACGTGAACTCGGGCTGAGACTGATGACGTTTCACGAGTCCACGAGGACACAAGTAGAGAAAAGGACGCACAAGTACGCATATTGAGAAACGGCCTACGACTACCATGTCCAATTATCAGGCCAACCTGTCGCTGGCGGTCCAGTAGCATTGTGGGTAATGTAGGCAACCAGCTCTTTATGAGGAAACGGAACGCTCGAGGTAAAAGAGACAATATCTCTGGTTCTGTTGCATCGATTTGAATCCGTAAAAGAAAAGAAAAGAATGTCCACTGAGAGTTGTTATCGGAGGGAAATGCAAAATCGGGAAATATACTTCCATAAATATAATATAAATGGATATGAGGATCAAATAGAAGCCAGCTGTATTCATAAATGTATACTTTAAAAAGTCCTCACCTGTCAAACAGATGAAGTGAAGGTGATCTCCACAAGGGAGATCATTCCAGTGGAAGTGGCCGCTGGTGTCGATGCCACCACAGGGACTGGTAACTTTCCAGATGTGGTCTGTCTCCCAGTTGCTGTAGTCCACGGAAGCCCCAGACATCCAGAACCATGTGCCATCCATCAGGTACCTAAAGAGGATGCCTTGATATGTAAACGTTTTAAGTACTACTACTATCGTGAATTCCTGCTACCAGCTGCACCGCTACCCTGTTGGGACTCCGCCCACTCCTCCTCTCTGCCTGCATCTGCCTGATGGATGGTGGCGGTCTCCAAACTCTCCATCGTGGAATATTCCTACTATGAACTATTCAAAAACTCTGTCAAATTCATTGAATGTATTTTAACTCTAAATCTGTACTTCTGGCCACATTACATCTGTTGTACCTATCTATCCTGGAGAGGGATCCTCCTCTGTTGCTCTTCTGAAGGTGTCTTCCCTTTCCCCCCCCTGAAGGGTTATTTGGGAGTTTTTCCTGATCCGATGTGAGGTTTTGGAGCAGGGATGTCTATGTACAGATTGTAAAGCACTCCGAGACAAATTTGTAATTTATGAAATTGGGCTACACAGATAAACTGAATTGAACTATATTGGTGCTTTTGGACAAATTAAAACAAATGTTCATACGTCCTAAAACAAAAGGATTTAATTGCATTTCTTTCGTTATCAAAGGTCAGTGTCGCGATGGCGATGTTCAGTGTCAAGGATCGGCTCAGTAAATGTTTCTTGGATCAATAAAGGTGTGAAAAAACAACACAGCACCATTAACTGTGCGGCCTGGCCCAGTGCCGTCAAATACATCCATTGTTCCACTTCCAATATTGGGAATAGTTACGGCAAAATATTTAAATTGATCTTTGGGTTGTGGGAATAGTTACTGTGGAAAACAAACTTCCTGTTTTGATCCAAATGGTGTCATGCAATTTAATTTAATTAAATCAGAATTACACTCTATACATGTGGTAAATTACTTTTCTCTAATTTTTAATGAAGTCTCTACAGAGATGTATAGAGGCCCATCTCTATGTGCGCGCAGCTGAAAGCAATTATAATTGTGAGAGAAGCTATAAAACTGGCCTTCCTTTGAGCGACAAGTTTGAAGAACAAAATGTATATTTCGAATAAAAAAACCTTATTTCTAAACTCGTCAAAGTCTTGACTATATGTGTTATTCATTTGATACATTCAAGTGAGTTTTCATGGGAAACAAACAATTGTCTGGCTGACCCCAAACTTTTGAATGGTAGTATATACATGAATATACACGAAAAGGTGGGACACAATACAAATAAAAATGCCCTCTATACAGAGTCAGCATTTTGCTAAACCTGCATTTCATTCTAAACTAACTGGTAATGGAGAATTATTGACTTTTTAAAGTAAAAACAAGAAAACAAAAAGTAGGAGTAACCACCTGCGCAGTCCCAACCAAACGTGTTTGGTGAGGGGGAAGGAGGCGGTGCTCAGCACCTCCCCCACCTCCACCTGCTCCTCCTCACTGCGGATGCTCAGCAGGTCCCAGTAGAAGTCCCTGCAGTAGAGCAAGGCGTCCGACCAGCTCAGCTTCTTTTCCACCACGACTACTTTCCGGCCCATCACCACCGCACCGAAGAAGGGCGAAAGAGTTACCAGTTCTGTAAAATGCGAGAGCACATCTGGTTTGGAGATGCTGCGGGGCAGACAACCGAGCTATTCTGTTTCTTGTTAAGCACCAGACTCTTTTGTATCAGTGAGATTTTCAAAATTATGCAATTGGTTTATAAATATAGATTTTGATAAATACAACAATATGATCTTTTAATGGACTTACCTCCGTACACCTCCAACTCACAAATTGTCAAAACATTGGAACTTTGATACACATTGACAAACTGGCCTATCATCCCTCCACAGTTGAAGGTCCTGGTACTCGGGATGGACGGGATAACAGTACAGCTGACAAAAAGGCAGAATAATAATGACCAATAGTGAACAATCAGAGTAAACTCATGAGCAGCAACAGCTGAGATGGTGACATCATCAAGTCAGCTGCTGTTCCAACTGCAGAAAGACCTGCGTCCTCCTAGCCTTTGGGGTCTGAACTCTAAAAGTACACAAGTCTGTATTTGGCATACTTGGTATTGAAAATGACCTAAGATTAAGTTTAATGTGGTGTTGGTGTATACATACGCAAAAACAATGTCGGACTCAGCAGTTCCCGTTTGGCAAAGGTTTCAATACCAGACGTGAACCAGCTTCCACCATCAGTCTGGGAGGCAGACAAAGTCACCTCATGTAAGAGTAGACTGAAGACTTTCCTCTTGATGGGCTAAATCAGGTTGACCTGGTCCATCCCCTAGAGATGCTGCTATTGGCTGATAGGCTGCTGGGGGACGTTTTAGGATACACTGAGCACCTATTTCCTCTTCTCTTCTTAATTTGTAATATTTGGCTAGATCAAATAAAATGAATTAAATTGAATGTCTAACTGACAGTGCTATAACTAAGTTTAAAGAAGTGATTCCTTCTGCCTTTAATACAAAACCATGTCTCAATTTAACAGAGGACTCCTGTTCTAACTTTAGTCTGTTCCAGATTGATCATCTTGTCGTGTACTAAAGGCTCCCTGAGAACTAGACAATAAAACAAAGGAAGTTCTCTAAAGTCTTGTTAGACCTGGTGACATCCAGGTTCACCTGGTCCAGCCCCTAGCTATGCTGCTTTAGGCCTAGACTGCTACATCTACAATATAGTATAAAGGCAGTCAAACCTTCTGATTGGGGGTAAATCAAAATACATAAAGTGTCACATATTAGCATCTGTAGGAGCCATTTAAAAAAAAATGTTTTTGTTACTTTGGACCTCCCACCACTAGGTGGGGCAAGTTTGCTTTACGGTGTTGTTTGTCCCTACTTAATGAGGTGAAGTAGGAGGCCAGGTGTTGCTGATTGACGAGACCTAACAGTTTTTGACCGTCGGAATATGAGCCAGGTCTGTAGGTAAAGACTGAACTTAATGACTGAGAAATTATCAGGACTCGTGGTTTTACTAAAGACGTGTCTAAACCTTCGACAATGAGGAGCCATTAGTGCCCCACGTTAAACAGGTAATGGGGGCACTACAGCATCTATCACAATCTTGTCTTGTTTGCAATGAAAACTGGTTGAAATCATTTTACTGAGGCTCTTGTTATACAGTTGAAAGCTTTTTCACATATTAAATGAAATGAAGATTCTAAACATATTGTTTTCTGTGAGATGATTGAATCCTAAATGCATGCACTGGTTTGGTAAAATCATATGAATTCCAGGATTACATTGGGTTGTTGTTGCTGTTGTTCATCGGGCAATTCCCAATCAGGATCATGGCATTGTTGATCCTATCTTGAAAGATATTCCTGTTGGTGATGCTAATAGATGTGATCCTGTACATGGCCGGCAGGATCAGTCTCCACCAGCTCTTTTCTAGCTCCTCTGTATGGGTACAGGAAATCATCTCTGGGTTTCTACTCCCATCGATTGCGTTCGAAGCGAGATAATCGTCAAGAGTTGATGATTGAGATGCCGTTCCACTGAGCGCCACGTTCAATGAAGAGGAAACTTGGGTGTGACAAAAAAAAGAGAGAAAAGACAAACTTATAATAAGGGCCAGCATTCAGTTGTTTGTGCCTAAGAGCCGCCGGGAAATTCTTTTCCAGGCGGCTCACGACAACTCAACGGCTGTTCATGGGATACGATAAAACGCTGGACCGGATAATGACCCGATTTAATTGGCCAGGCATTAGGTCAAATTTGTGCGCCGTTGGTGTTTGTCCTGCCCAGAGTGTCAATTTGTAAACCAACTGGACATTCCGGGGGCGCCTTAGCGTCCTCTGCCACATGGAGGTTCTGTTAGAGCGAATCACTATGGACCTCATAGGACCATTTCACCGGAGTGCACGTTGGCGGTGCCGTTGCGCAACATTTTTGCAAAAAGTGTCGCGCAGGCGCTGTTTCAGGTCATTTTCCGAATCGAAATCCCGAATGAGATTCTGACTGACCAGTGCACCCAGTTCATGTCAAGAACCCTAAACGTAACAGGTTATTTGGCATTAAAGTCCCACTATGTAACTTTTCCACCTTAAAATAACAGCTTGAAAAAAATTGTGCCGCTACAATGGCTTTTAATATGTTGATTTGCGCCTCCGCCACTGCCATCGGGGTCTGGGGGCTGAAAACTGCTGAATGTAAGATTTTGCGATGGGCCCGGTACTTCCGGTTCAGGAACAGGAAGTACTTCAACCTGCTTTCTGGCATTGATTACCCAACGTCATATAGTGCCAGTCCACGCTCACAGGTGACTTCTTATTTGCTCCACTACGCGACGCGTACAGACAGAATGACATGCCGCGGCTGAACGGCTCGCTGCGGCTGCCGAGACGCGCTGCCGGCAGCCTGCATCGATCAGCTGTTCGATCATCTGTGAGCTCACAAGTCGGAAGAGCCATATACGGCTCGAGAGCCAGGAGTTCACGACACTGAAGTAAACGTTAAATACCTGAAGGGGGCGCTACAGGGGAAAAGTTACATAGTGTCGCTTTAAGTCTATTGGGACCAGTGTGTCCCACCCACAGACCAACGGTCTGGTGGAGCCTCTGAATAAGACTTAAGTCCATGATCCGTAAATGTATTAATAAAGATGAACGTAATTGGGATACATGTTTTGACTCTGTTGTTTTCAGTACGGTAGGTCTCCCAGGCCTCCACAGGATTCTCTCCCTTTGAGCTGTTGAACTCCAGGATGACTCCACAGGTGGTGCTCAAACTCATTAAAGAAAACTGTGAGGAGGCTCTCCTGGGATGCTAATTCGGACCACAACCCGCTCCAGTGGCTCCACCGCATAAAAGATACCAATGCCTGGATCACTCAGTGGTAAATAGCTTTAAAGCATTTTAATTTAAAGGTGATTCATAGTCCAGGATGCAGATGGCCGTGGCTGACTTCCTCTCCAGCTCTCATGGGAATGGGTGAGAAGTAGGTTAGGCCGGATGTTGCCGGATGTTCCAGTGGGTGGTTCGTAGGAACGGTGTCGAGACTAGGTCTAATTGGCTTCAGCTGGTAGTTGAATGTTAATCAGTCCAGCTGAGGCTTGTGTGTGTGTGTGTGTGTGTGTGTGTGTGTGTGTGTGTGTCCCCATAAAGAAACAGTAGGGACTGAGGAGCGGGAGAGCAGAGGCACAGTCTGCAGTCTCAATAATATATATTCCCAAATGTCCTTGGTGTATGCTCATTCTTTGGTGCTTGGGGGAAGAAACCTAACTGTGAAAGCCACAAAGATGTTACATGAACCTTTGGGAATATCACCATGAATGACTTCTTGCAGAATATCGAACACAAACCGGACACTCCAAATGGTTTGTGACACAGAAGCGTCTCAGAAGCTGTTTTGAAAAGGATACTTGGTGATTGGATGAACTCCTGCCGAAAAGAGTCAGAAGATGGTTCAAACATATTTTGATCAGCCCTACCCTGACTCAGGTTAACAGCCGAGATTTTTGTCGACTTGCCAGTTCCTACCTCTGTGAGTTTGGCTTTTGTGCTGTTGCCCTTCAAAACAAAAGCTCAACATTAAGCTTTTTTTTCTTGTCTGGTGGAGCAATCTGGTTTACTTGAAAGTGATTACAATTGTATGTATTCTATCATTTGAAAAATCAGAGATGCAAGAGTCACAAATTCTGATTCTCATATTTATTATAATTATAATTATATAAATCAGAGGATATCTGTAGAGTTGATGTGAATGTAATCACCAACGGACTGAGTTCAGAACAAATCCCAGTTGAGAAAACTTTCATGAATACCAAATTTGCCTGAACAGTAGAGTTGAGAATATTACCAAATCAAAGACCAGGGGACGGTATTTCAAAACTTGTAACCAAATCCCCCTTTCCTCAGCCACGGATCAACCAGATCTATCCCGGTATTTCAAAACTTTGCGGGATTGGATCAGAGTGATACAGATTGGGATTTCCAAATCCAGCCCCGCCCCCTGGATCACAGACAGGTAACAGGAAGTGGAGTGAACATTTTACGGAAAAAAGGAAAAGCTGGCACAACGATTGTCTCTAAATCTAAGTATAATCTTGGTCAGTGTTAATGCGTCCTAAAACGGGATGAAAGACGATCACTATATTGAGCGATCACATTACATAAATCCACACAAAGTTGAAAGGAGAGCTCGGCGAAGTTAAATAAAGCCGAGTTTGCGCTAACGTGAGCTAATGCTGCTCCATTGACTTCTATGTTAAGAAGCTAACAAGCTAGTAAAGAGGCTAGCGTCTGTATATCGCGGTCCACATTTTAATGCATTTACTCGCAATGCATTTGGTGTAGATTTTAAAATGTGTTGTACATATCTCCGATGGGAGGTCCTCGGACAGGGATGTCGTATGTGTACAGTTTGTAAAGCCCTCTGAGGCAAATTTGTAATCTGTGGGCTATACAAAGGGGGCGTTGACGCCACTCGCTGTGAGCGCTGCCCGTGCAGGTAGCATTTAACGGAGCGGAGCTCTGATCTTGCGCTCTTGTCGACATCTGAACACTGATTGGCCGAGACTCGACACGTCCCATCAAAGATCTTCTATTGCGAAGAAGAGCACCACTTCACATTTTCTCCGCGTCTCATTGCAATCTTAACCGCAGCGGGCCAGGTGAAAAAAAATAGTAAATCGGATCGCGTCTCTGGTATTGTTCAGGGGGCCGGTCCGAATGTGGAGTTCGGGCCGGATCCGCGGGCCGTAGTTTGGGGACCACTGGGCTAGTCCAACCTTTTCATGTAATCCCGCTCAAATCCACCTCTGAGGTGGGATCAGGGTAATCCTGATTTTTAGGATCTAACTGATCCAGATTTCGCACTAAAGTTTTGAAAAACCCTAACAGCAGTGTCTAATCTGGATAAAAGGCAGGATTGGATTCCCAAATCCGAATCTGAATCTTCAGGATCAGATTTGCTTTGAAATACCCGTTTTTGGGATCTGATCAGGATTTAATCCAATCCAGGAGGATTAATCCTGGTGGATCATTTTGAAATACCAGCCCCAGGAGCTGGATTACTGACAGACAGCTCACAGACTGCCTCAGACTGTCTGTCTGTGTTTATGAACTAACTGCAAGCTGACAGACAGTGTTTAGTCACAGCCATCACTGGAGTCACATGACTTTATGGCATTGTGATCACAGAGCTGAATTTACATACGTTGCACTGACTGATCATGTTGTCAGTTTTGTGCTGTAATGTCAGTTGATAAACACAGCATTTATATTGGTAGTTCATCCAACTGCTCATTGCAAATGTATTTGTTCTTGTTCATATGTGTGCTGTTAACAAATAATTAACTTGGTTAGGCCACAAATGCATTTATTTGGAGCCCGACAATAAGGATTCTCCAGAAATCAACACAGAAACAGACACAACAATCGGTGTCCACTTTGCTGTTATCCGAGGAGTCCAGTATCTCGTTATTAGTTTTCCACGCTCTTTTCTATGGCAGAAAATACATTGATTGATTTTAAAACAATTTCATACTTCGAGCAACAATGTTACGGTTTGGATAATCCAAATGCAGGCAAAATATGGTAAAATCCAAAAGGGAAATTGATTCGAAAAGATACATGCAGTCATACAGTAGTTATCAGTGTACTAGATCTGGATGGACTGATCTTTAAATTATAAAATGAAACAATTAAAGTCTTCCGCTTAATGAAAATGCAGTTCCAACAAAACAGCGACAAGAAGATTATTGCAATCTTAGATTACTGTAGGAAATATTTTTTAAACACTAAAGCAACACATTATTTACAACTTAAATTAATTATTTAGATCTTACCTGTGAAGCCCGTCAGGAGCCACAACTGGAAGGAAACACCTTTAAAATGAAAACATTGACTCCATCAGAAACATTAATACAGTGGTCTCACGTTATCCTTTAAATCAGCAGTCCCCAACATAGAAGAAATGTATGCAACAATTTTGATTGATTATTGATTGCAAATATGTTTTATTTGGAAAGTGACTGGATATACCTGTCTGAGGCTCTTGACAAATGTCAAGAGGTCACGTGATACTTTACCCCAAAAATGAAACCCACTAAAAATGAGTGACTGACAGTAGGATTGAAGGTAGGTTTCAGACTACAACTCTACCGATGTTCTGATTTAAAATGAATGCAGAATATCCTGAGATTGTTGTAAAAAAAACACTGAAGACCTCCCTCAATTTCCAACAAAACATTTATAGTTTTATATATATATATATATATATATATATATATATATATATATATATATATATATATATATATATATATATATATATATATGTATTTTTATGTGGTTTAAAAAAAATCCAATAGAAGTTGAGTTTATAAGAGATTTTGGATTGGGCTCTGGTCCATGTTGCCTTGGACAGAAACTACACAGAGAAAAATGATGGTTCTTTAAAAGGATTTGGGGTTTTGTGGTTCTACCAAGAACGATCACCTACTGAGGAACCATTTTGCTGTTTGAGGCACCATTATAGGTTATTTGAAGAGATCTTCATGGAAATGGTTCTTTAAAGCAGCGGTCCCCAGGCCGCAGAGAAAAAGTGAATAAAAAAGTTTCTAAAAAAAAAATCAAAGTTGGAAAAATATAATATTTTCAAAAAGGAATACAGCCAGTCTGTGAGCGTGGCCGTATGTGGTCTCTTCCAGTTTCTCAAGTATCCGCCATGTATCCCATATAAATACTTTTTTCCCCTAAGCAGATGAGAGGGTTATTCCAATTGGAGGAATAACTTTGTTTATATTGAGAAATCCCCAGAATCTTATGTGCCCATGCCCACTTGGAGTGTTGTACGACTACATTTCTTTGGTCGGTTCCCGATATGTATTTCTGAGATAGCAAGTCCATAACCTGGAGAGGAAAGGCTAATTCCCTTTCCATCTTTACCCATTGGATTCAGAATTTGCCCAGATATTAGCGGTATTTAATTACGAAGAGCGGCTGCACTTTTAAAAGATGCGTCTGGTGTGATCACCCCTACAACACAAACTCTCACACACATTAGTTTATGACAAAAAGCAACACATTTTAAGTGTTCAGTGTACTTTAAATGCAAAAGGTTACCGACTTCTTTCATTTCAGTGTCACATGAGTCAAATGTGTGCTTTAAACTAAAGACATAGTCTTGGCAGTGGCAGGTAAAAAGGAAATGCAAACAAGTTTTAGAATAAATATTCAAATGATTTGAATCTTGTTCATGCAAATACATGTAAACCCTTAGAGCAGGGATGGCCTACCAGTCAGAGACTAAGGCCACATTTACACATAGCCAGGTATTTACAGAAACAAATATTTCTGCCTCTCCGTTTTCAAAAATAACGTTGTAAACACAAGGTCGTTTTCAAAAATGTTTCTGTCTATATGAATCCGCATAAATATGCCGTCCGGATACGTCCCATAGGACGCTCACATGACGTGAAGCATCTTTAGTCGCACACTGTGACGTTTGACAACTTAAAACTCTGTTTGACCTCGTTCACACGCTAACACAAAAACTGAGAAACAAAAATATACTAATTTACAATAGCATTTTTATTTTACTATGCATGTTGCTTTGTAACATAAAGAGCCACAGTGGTTAGCAGGTCCGTCTTTCAATCAGGGTATTGGCGGTTGAATCCCCGCCCTAGTAGATGTGTCCTTGAGCAAGACACTTAACCCTAAAAGTCTCCCTGTAGCTGTGTCTATGGTCTATGAATGAAACATCACAATAAGTTACATTTGACTCTCGGACTAGTGTTAATTAAAATGAACACTTCTTAGAATAATAAGTCTTACCAGGGTTGCGTTAACTCTGAAACGTTAACACTATGTTCAGTGTTACTTTAACAGTCTAAAGATAAGGGACCATCTGTTCACTGGCTGCGTGTTTTTAAAAAAACATCCAATTTGGACTATGTAGTCACATTGTGTAATTGATGCTCAGCGTTAATGGTGCTAGGAAATGGTTAGGGCCTGTGTTGGAACAACGGCTACACGGTCATCACAAATAATACTGATGTTCAAATGTCAATTACCGAATTCTTTGGAAAACAGTCTTGAATACTAAACAAATCAAAGTATTCACGCAGGTAAAGTGCAACAAGTAAATAACATGACATCAAACCATTCAAAGATAATACTCACGGAGAACGTCCTTGCAGCTCATCTTCCACGTCATGTTTCCAACACCAGAAGACTGGAGTGTATTAATCTATCCCAGGTCCTGTCGTTTAGTAGCACATGAGGCAGGTGAGGTGTGTACATCCTACCTCACCTGAGAGGCTAACAGGATGAGCTCATTTACAAGTCAAAAGGTTCAGATACACGCTCAGAGCACTTGAGGTCATATACTATAGATTTGAGATGTACTTGTTTACAGACTGTGGGTCAGTGGTTAGCAGGTTTGTCTTTCAATTAGGGGTTGGGGCCTCGTCGATGTGTCCTTGAGCAAGACACTTAACGTAGCTGTGTCTACGGGGTATTAATGGAACATGATTGTAAGTCGCTTTGGATAGAAGCGGCAGCCGACTCCTGTTCCCTGTGACCCTTTGGCGACTCCAGTTCCCCGTGACCCGTTGGCGGCTCCAGTTCCCCGTGACCCTTTGGCGGCTCCAGCTCCCCGTTCCCCTTTGGCGTTCCCCGGATGTGGGGTATCTGTTTGATTAGCCCTCAGCTATATAATCTGGGGGGGAGATGGAGGGAGGGAGAGTGGGAGCAGAGGCACAGTCTACGTAAATAAAGTATATTACCAAATGCAACCTCGGTGATTGCTCATCCTTTGGTGCTTGGGGGGAAGTACCTACTTATGACAGCAACAAGCCTGTTACAATGACTAAATATATACTTTATTGATGATGATGCACAATATGCCACAGGGTCAAAGAACAAGTATGTGTGTGTGTGTTGAGGATGGACGGGAACACACCTGGACGGATATCACTGAAAACAAACAGCGGTAGACTTTTACTTCAAATCTATAAAGCGTTTAATTAACAAATCATGATACAGTTAGACAAACATGCATGGACCCCAAAGTTCAGAGCTGACACCGTTCGTGGTCCCAGAGCTGAAGGAAGAGGTGCTGAACAGAGCGCGTGCGGCCATTAAAATACACATCAAGACCACTTCTGATTGGTCTGAAACAAAGAGGGCGGTGTCTTCTCATTGGTTCTTGCTCTTCGCTTCCGCCGTTGTATGAATATTCATTAGTCCATGTGGCCCGCCCATGAGAGCATATGTTGTGAATAAAGGTGTGGAAAAGGGAAAGAGGTGATTAAAAATGTAGCTTCCTTTGAAGCTTCTTCTTCCACTGGGGAGTCTTCCATGACAATCTCATCTTTTCCGAGATCGGACGCAGCGTCTCCGGAAGGCCGTTTCTCCGGATATTAATAAAGAGGCTCCTATCAGTAAATAAGGATGCAAAGGAGGGCATGTGTGTGTGTGTCAAAGGGAAGCCCTGTGGTTGACCCCGGACATTTGTTGCCATTATCTATCTGTGCTCATTAAAAGTATCCTGCGACGTTCCTGTAGCATGAGAGCAAGAGTGTTGCTTTGTTCTGTTTAAACCTAGGATGTGCGTGATGCAGGGGAGGGGAGTGCATAAAGCTCTCTTGTGTTCACTTGTTATCTTCTTTGATCAGTCAGGCACTAGATCGCCCTGCTGAAGTTTTTGACCTTCTCAGTGACCTTTCCACTTTTACACATAATATGTATGCACACAATAATAGGGTAAGCTAAGCAAAAGTATATATTCTTTACATGTGTGTCAGTTTACAATTCTAAAGAAAAAAACTAAAGTAAAGAAATAAATAAAACATACAAATTATAACAAAGGCAAACCAAAATACATAATTATTATAACAATAATGAATAATAAAACACCCAGGGCTTCTGTTTTTTACTTTGTCGGTAAAGTAAAAACTACCACGGACATGTTTGATGTCCTTGTGGAAGAATAACGAAGGTGCTCGACGAATTGCATCTATGTTCCTTTGGAGCGGAGCGGTCCAGTCCGAGCTCAGTACATGCAGCTGGATGAAAAACTACAGGGACAGTCAGAGAAACTACAGGGACAGTCAGAGAAACTACAGGGACAGTCAGATGTTGCCTCAGATCCTAAATATGTCAGGTCCTCTAGATACAGACAATGCTGAGCTGGATTTCTTTTTTTTTTTTGGGGGGGGGGGATAACCAAAAGACACCTTCTTTAGTTTCATATTAATAGATCCAAGGCTTTCTTCAAATTGTGCATTCTTATCTTTTTTATCTATTTATCAGCCACAGTTGTACATAAATATGTACATTTTTGTTGCTGCTGAAGTGTAAGTCAAAATGTCACTTTGGCATTTTAAAAGTTTTAAACAGTCGATTTTAATATATCAAAAATAATGTCAAATCAGCTTTTATTGTAGAAAACAACATGTTAAAATATAATCTTATAGCTACTGCAAGAGCTTTGAAACCTCAATATACCCTTCTGGCCAACTTTGGACTAGGAGCCTAACACCATTATTTCAGCAGTGCAACAAAACAGGACTATTAAATGTGGTCTCCTAAATATTAGATCTCTGTCATCTAAAGCTGTGTTACTAAATGATTTAATAACAGATAATCACATTGATCCATGTTGTCTAACTGAAACCTGGCTGCGCCATGAAGAATATGTCTGCCTAAATGAGTCGACTCCTCCAAGTCATGTTAATACTCACATTCCTCGAGACACCGGTCGAGGAGGTGGAGTAGCAGCCATCTTTGACTTGAGCCTTTTAATAAATCCTAAACCTAAATTAAACTACGACTCATTTGAAAGCCTTGTTCTTAGTCTTTCACATCCAAGCATGAAAACATTACAGCCGATTCTATTTGTGATTCTGTACCGGCCACCCGGTCCATATTCAGAGTTTATATCAGAATTTTCAGAATTTATATCAAGTTTGGTTCTTAAAACTGATAAAGTTATTATTGTAGGAGATTTTAATATTCATGTGGATGTTGATAATGATTGCCTAGGTACTGCATTCATCTCATTGTTGGACTCGATCGGCTTTCGTCAGAGAGTACAGAAACCCACTCACAGCTTTGGCCACACGCTTGATCTTGTTCTTACATATGGCGTTGACATTGTGCCACAGGCTCACTGAGAATGACACTGGACTCGATATCCCCTCTGAAGAAGAAGACGGTGAGGAAGAGAAGGTTTGCTCCCTGGTATAACCCTCAGACCCGCAAACTAAAGCAAACGTCACGAAAGCTTGAAAGCATTTGGCGTTTGTTGAAGGTTGGGAAAAGATGACCAGGACGGCAAAGTAAAATTCAAAACAAAGTAGATTTAATCCAGTGTGGTACAACAAAAGTTCTAAAAGACACAAAGTATACGTGCAGCACGGGCCTGAATGAAGTCAGCTTAAAGCATCATTCCACAACAGACTCACATTCTCAAGGAGAACATGACTTTTTATAATCTTTAAGAGCAAGCGTGATTGGATAAAATAGATGGAGACGTTACTCAGTTTAAACTTTGTCCGTCTCATCGTTGGAGCTCAGGGTGGTCCCACCCTCTTGGCTCACGACAGCAACTCTGGTTGGTTAAAACAGATGGAGGTGTTCCTGGTTTAGACTCTGAACACCTTCTGATGGAGCTCAGGGTGATGTCACCCTCTGGGCTCACCATCTTTTCGTCATCATGTCTCTGATCATATCAGTGTGTGTGTATGTTGTTCTCTATCTAAAGCAGGGGCTGTGCGGCTGTGGAGTTTTGATATAATAGAAACTGAAAAGGTTTTGAAACTATCTGTTGCTTTCATAAACAAGTTCTTTGACGGTGACGGGTAGGGTTCTTATTAAACCTCAGTTCTACGACTGAGTGGTCAGGGTGAGGTGAGAGCCGGGGGTTGTGTATAGTTTTGTGTCTAGTGCTCCCAGCGTGTCTAATCATCCTCCCGGTGTGGATGCGTCATCTGGCCGAAGTCACAAAGTGTTTGTACCTATCTGTGCTTCTTATCCAACAAGGTCAGGATGTTCCAAAACATGTTGGTGAGCTGAGTATGAGCTGTTCTCTCTGGTCAGGGCGCTACTGTCATAGGAAGAAACAAGATATGGGGCTTCGGGGCCTTAATGCAAAGTGAGGGACATGGGGTACTAAATATGCATTTTATATTCTTAACACATTCAACTAATCGGGAAGAATCCCGCTTAGTTTGGCGAGATAGTCTTAAAATGTATAAGAAGGCCCTCTGTAATGCCAGAGCATAATATTACTCTTCAGTAACAGAGAAGAATAAGAACAACCCTAGGTTTCTCTTTAGCACTGTAGCCAGGCTGACAGAGAATCACTGCTCTTTGGAGCCCAGTATTCCTATAGACCTCAGTAGTAATGACTTTATGAACTTCTTTAATGAGAAGATGTTAACTATTAGGGACAAGATTAATAATCTCTTGCCCTTAACCAGTGCCAATCTGTCCTCAAGTGGAATGGCTTTGGAAACCCCTGTATGTCCTGGTGTATATTTAGATGGCTTTTCTCCTATCAACCGTGACCAATTATCTTCAATGGTTTCTACTTCTAACACGTCTACCTGTCTCTTGGACCCTATCCCGACTAGGCTGCTTAAAGACGTTCTGCCTTTAATTGGCAGCTCTCTTTTGGATATGATCAATGTGTCTTTGTTAACAGGCCACGTACCACATTCCTTCAAAGTAGCTGTAATTAAACCTCTCCTGAAGAAGCCCACTCTGGATCCAGAGGTTTTGGCTAACTACAGACCGATCTCTAACCTCCCCTTCCTCTCTAAGATCCTTGAGAAAGTGGTCGCAAATCAGTTGTGTGACTTTCTACATCAGAATAGTTTATTTGAAGAGTTTCAGTCAGGATTTAGAAAACACCACAGCACAGAGACAGCACTGGTGAAGATTACGAATGACCTCTTAATGGCAGCAGATAAAGGACTTCTCTCTGTACTGGTCTTGTTAGACCTTAGTGCTGCATTCGACAACATTGTCATCCTATTACAGAGACTGGAGCAGTCGATTGGTATTTCAGGCACCGCACTAAGTTGGTTTAAATCCTATTTATCAGATCGATCTCAGTTTGTATTTGTAAACGATGAAGCCTCGATGACCACCAACGTTAGTCACGGAGTTCCACAAGGTTCTGTGCTTGGACCAATTCTATTTACCTTATACATGCTTCCTTTGGGCAATATTATCAGGAAACACTCTATAAACTTTCATTGTTATGCAGATGATACTCAACTATATCTATCGATAAAACCAGAGGAGACTAACCAACTCACTAAAATTCAAGCATGTCTTAGTGACATAAAAACATGGATGACCGGCAACTTCTTGATGTTAAACTCAGACAAAACCGAAGTAATTCTACTTGGCCCTGAGCACCTCAGAGATCAATTATCTGGTGATGTGATTTCTGTAGATGGCATTACTCTAGCATCCAACACCACTGTAAAGAATCTCGGCGTTATCTTTGATCGGGACTTGTCCTTTAACTCCCACATAAAGCAAATCTCAAGGACTGCATTCTTCCATCTACGTAATATTTAAAAAATCAGGCACATCTTGTCTCAAAAAGATGCAGAGAAATTGGTTCACGCGTTCGTTACTTCGAGACTGGATTACTGCAACTCCTTATTATCAGGCTGCACTAATAAGTCTCTTAGGTCCCTCCAGTTGATCCAGAATGCTGCAGCTCGTATTCTCACTAAAACTAAGAAAAGAGATCACATTACTCCTGCACTAGCTGCTCTGCACTGGCTCCCTGTAAAATCAAGAATCACTTTTAAAATTCTTCTCTTAACTTACAAAGCCTTAATTGGTGATGCACCATCATATCTTAAAGAGCTCGTAGTACCGTATCGCCCCACCAGAGAGCTGTGCTCACTAAATGCGGGGCTACTTGTAGTTCCTAGAGTCTTAAAATGTAAAATGGGAGCCAGAGCCTTTAGTTATCAAGCTCCTCTTTTATGGAACCAACTTCCAATTTCAGTCCGGGAGGCAGACACAGTCGCCACATTCAAGAGTAGACTTAAGACTTTCCTCTTTGACAGAGCTTATAGTCAGGGCTGAATCAGGTTTGCCCTGGTCCAGCCCCTGGATATGCTGGTATAGGCTTATAGCTGCTGGGGATGTTTAGGATGCACTGAGCACCTCTCTCCTCTTTTCTTTCTCCTATGGATGAATCTTCATCTCTCCATCACACATGACTAACTCTGCTTTCTCCCCGGAGTCCTTCTGACTTCACGTCTCATGGGGTCATCGGACCCTATGAGACGGCATAGATTCCATCTGCTGATGGACCTTCGATGGTTGGATCGTGAGTTCCTGTCGCCAGCTGTGCCACTGCCCTGCTGGGACTCCGCCCACTACTTCACTTGGGAGGTCTCCAAACTCTCCATCGTGGAATATGCCTAAATATGAACTATTGATAAACTCTGTCAGATTCCTTGAATGTATTTTAACTCTAAATATGTCCTTCTGTACACATTACATCTATTGCATCTGTCCATCCTGGAGAGGGATCCTCCTCTGTTGCTCTCCTGAAGGTTTCTTCCCTTTTTTTCCCCCTGAAGGGTTATTTGGGAGTTTTTCCTGGTCCGATGTGAGGTTTTGGGTCAGGGATGTCTATGTGTACAGATTGTAAAGCACTCTGAGACAAATTTGTAATTTGTGAAACTGGGCTATACAAATAAACTGAATTGAAATTGAATTGAATAGTTATGTTTATATAATAGAGAGAGAAGAGAGAGAGAAGAGGAGAGAGGAAGACAAGAGAGAGAGAAGAAGAAAGAGGAGGGAGAGAGAAGAGAGAGAGAGAGAGAATTAATTCTTATTCCAGTCTAGGATGTGCGTGGCCAGGCTATTGCCTCTCTGGTATTGTTCAGAGGGCCGAATGTGGAGGCGGGCCGTATCCGGCCCGCGGGCCTTAGTTTGAGGACCACTGCTCTTGGCTGTTGATGTCTATCTATGGCAATAGGATCACAATCGGAACAGCAGAGCGATACGGGGCATGGTGACCCATTAGCCAATCAGAACGCTTGTACTGTTGTTGCTATATAATTATTCATCTTTTTTTATAAAGAACATGTAAGCTAGCGGTCTGATGCTGCAGAGGAAACGCAGGCCAAGGATGTATTGCATGATCAGTGTATTGCATGATCAGTGTATTGCATCATCAGTGTATTGCTGCTTATGCTTCAACTCGGTCAAGATTTTATTTTGGCAATCGGTGGGTGTCCTTTTTTGGGGTTTTAGCACCTGCCCCACAAAATGTCTGTGCACGTGCCTGCCATGACCTGTTACTCTTAGCTAAACAAGGCTCAATAAATAAACAATAAACAAACAAACAATGTAGACATAGAGGTATACGTATTCATGACAACAATACCATCCTGTGCTACAGTAGAGTTCTAACAATTTGTTGACTGTATCATGTGTAAAAGTGGTATCAAAATGGAGTATAAAAAAGTAAGATTTAAAAAAACTTTCGGACAGTTATCTTCTCTTAAGACATCAATTGAGCAATGTCGACAGGAGAATTATGTTATGGTCCCTCTGCCAAGGCGACCCTAAATTGAACTCCATACCACTGAAATTAGGAATATTTGTCATTCTGTGGGGAAATAATTTCAGTAAATACATCAGGAATTTCTCAGCAAATAATAACAAAATAATAATGTCCAGGATCAAGTTGGTCAACCCATGGCCTCTCCCCATGGACCTATCCCTACCTAATCACCTCTGACCCTAAACGTCACGAAAAGAAAACATCTGAGATTACATTGTATTCACCAAACAACAGAAAATATTGTTTTCCCAACAATTAACCAAGAACATTCTCTTTCAATATTACTAATATTTCATATATGAGAAGACACAACACTGAAGTTCTTCAGCAGCCTTGACACTCGTGGTAGTGTCAATGACGTCTTGAATCTGGATGTTGTATCACCAGTTCTCGTTCAAAGTTCTTCAGGCATTCGTCATTTTCACGTTTGAGATGGTTAACTCAATTCTACACTGGAGTCCTTCAACACTCCATCATCTCATAGTGGTTTCTCTAGAATGTCAGAATTCAATTCAATTCAATTCAGTTTATTTGTATAGCCCAGTTTCACAAATTACAAATTTGTCTCAGAGTGCTTTACAATCTGTACACATAGACATCCCTGACCCAAAACCTCACATCGGACCAGGAAAAACTCCCAAATAACCCTTCAGGGGGAAAAAAAGGGAAGAAACCTTCAGGAGAGCAACAGAGGAGGATCCCTCTCCAGGATGGACAGATGCAATAGATGTAATGTGTACAGAAGGACATATTTAGAGTTAAAATACATTCAAGGAATCTGACAGAGTTTATCAATAGTTCATATTTAGGCATATTCCACGATGGAGAGTTTGGAGACCTCCCAAGTGGAGGAGTGGGCGGAGTCCCAGCAGGGCAGTGGCACAGCTGGCGACAGGAACTCACGATCCAACCATCGATGGTCCATCAGCAGATGGGATCTATGCCGTCTCATAGGGTCCGATGACCCCATGAGACGTGAAGTCAGAAGGACTCCGGGGAGAAAGCAGAGTTAGTCATGTGTGATGGAGAGATGAAGATTCATCCATAGGAGAAAGAAAAGAGGAGAGAGGTGCTCAGTGCATCCTAAACATCCCCAGCAGCTATAAGCCTATACCAGCATATCCAGGGGCTGGACCAGGGCAAACCTGATTCAGCCCTGACTATAAGCTCTGTCAAAGAGGAAAGTCTTCAGTCTACTCTTGAATGTGGTTACTGTGTCTGCCTCCCGGACTGAAGGTGGAAGCTGGTTCCATAAAAGAGGAGCTTGATAACTAAAGGCTCTGGCTCCCATTTTACATTTTAAGACTCTCGGAACTACAAGTAGCCCCGCATTTAGTGAGCGCAGCTCTCTGGTGGGGCGATACGGTACTACAAGCTCTTTAAGATATGATGGTGCATCACCAATTAAGGCTTTGTAAGTTAAGAGAAGAATTTTAAAAGGGATTCTTGATTTTACAGGGAGCCAGTGCAGAGCAGCTAGTGCAGGAGTAATGTGATCTCTTTTCTTAGTTTTAGTGAGAATACGAGCTGCAGCATTCTGAATCAACTGGAGGGACCTAAGAGATTTATTAGTGCAGCCTGATAATAAGGAGTTGCAGTAATCCAGTCTCGAAGTAACGAACGCGTGAACCAATTTCTCTGCATCTTTTTGAGACAAGATGTGCCTGATTTTTGAAATATTACGTAGATGGAAGAATGCAGTCCTTGAGATTTGCTTTATGTGGGAGTTAAAGGACAAGTCCCGATCAAAGATAACGCCGAGATTCTTTACAGTGGTGTTGGATGCTAGAGTAATGCCATCTACAGAAATCACATCACCAGATAATTGATCTCTGAGGTGCTCAGGGCCGAGTAGAATTACTTCGGTTTTGTCTGAGTTTAACATCAAGAAGTTGCCGGTCATCCATGTTTTTATGTCACTAAGACATGCTTGAATTTTAGTGAGTTGGTTAGTCTCCTCTGGTTTTATCGATAGATATAGTTGAGTATCATCTGCATAACAATGAAAATTTATAGAGCGTTTCCTGATAATATTGCCCAAAGGAAGCATGTATAAGGTAAATAGAATTGGTCCGAGCACAGAACCTTGTGGAACTCCATGACTAACGTTGGTGGTCATTGAGGCTTCATCGTTTACAAATACAAACTGAGATCGATCTGATAAATAGGATTCAAACCAACTTAGGGCGGTGCCTGAAATACCAATCGACTGCTCCAGTCTCTGTAATAGGATGTTATGGTCAATGGTGTCGAATGCAGCACTAAGGTCTAACAAGACCAGTACAGAGAGAAGTCCTTTATCTGCTGCCATTAAGAGGTCATTCGTAATCTTCACAAGTGCTGTCTCTGTGCTGTGGTGTTTTCTAAATCCTGACTGAAACTCTTCAAATAAACTATTCTGATGTAGAAAGTCACACAACTGATTTGCGACCACTTTCTCAAGGATCTTAGAGAGGAAGGGGAGGTTAGAGATCGGTCTGTAGTTAGCCAAAACCTCTGGATCCAGAGTGGGCTTCTTCAGGAGAGGTTTAATTACAGCTACTTTGAAGGAATGTGGTACGTGGCCTGTTAACAAAGACACATTAATAATATCCAAAAGAGAGCTGCCAATTAAAGGCAAAACATCTTTAAGCAGCCTAGTCGGGATAGGGTCCAAGAGACAGGTAGACGTGTTAGAAGTAGAAACCATTAAAGATAATTGGTCACGGTTGATGGGAGAAAAGCCATCTAAATATATACCAGGACATACAGGGGTTTCCAAAGCCATTCCACTTGAGGACAGATTGGCACTGGTTAAGGGCAAGAGATTATTAATCTTGTCCCTAATAGTTAAAATCTTCTCATTGAAGAAGTTCATAAAGTCATTAAGAAGAGAACCAGTATCTTGCATAGAGAACAAATCAAAACTTCAAACATAAATTATCACTTATATGAGTAAATGTGAAATTATAAAATATTTTGTCCCTTTATTAAATTGTCATTTATTTCATCTTGTTCCCCACTTGGAACTCTTCAGAGTTCCAAAATAATTAGAAATTTGAATCAAAACTACACAAGTGATAACAGAGGTAAATGTTTTAGGATTCTAAAAATCATAAGATATACATTTTTATTTTTGTATTTTATCGTTTTCACCGTCTTATAGACACACGCTTTTTTAGTATTTTACTTGGCAACTGTTGAGCAGTGTTTTATTTTTAGCTAGACACGCTTCAGGCCATCGTGAGAATCTGTCTAGACCTGTTTAATAATTACAGAAGCATCTTCCTTCATCACAGTCACATCCTTGAGTGTAATATTGATCTTCAAGTTCACTACCGGTCCAATATTGTTCATTATCAAAGACTGGCTGTTGGTAGAAAGCAACTGGAACCACTGGATATGGCTCGAACTTCTGGAACTCAGGTTGGTTCTGCTCCGGTTGTCGTGGAGGTTGATTTAATGGAGACTGATTCTGCATCAGCGCCTGCTTCTTCTCAGCCTTATCACTGACCAGTTGTAATTGATTAAGTTTCCTGAGAGTCTCTCGATCTTGTTCTTTCAAATCCGATACAGCTCTACCTGGTGGGCTATATGGTCTGTGTACACACTCTTCTTCATGTTTCCAAGGCCAACCACCTCTGTCAATCTGCTTTGTACTGGCAACGGCAACCCCATCATGATTCTGCCTCTCAAAATCGATTTGTCCATAAGATTTTGTTCTGGATCATTACCTGTGACATTCATCCATGTTTGATGAGACCTCGAAACAAAAGCACTGGGATTTCCATCCAGTCCGAGTGGTTCAATCAAAATATTGGCGGGATCTACTTTCGTCGGGAATGTAGCTTTCAATGCTCTAAACACTCGACCTCTACTCGCAGCAAACAAGTCTGAATCATTCACACTAGTTCCTTTGTACTGATTAAGTTCAGCTTTCTTAAGAATCTCTTCCAAAATGTGAAGTCCAACGCTCTTTGCCAGCAGTTTCTTAAAGTCACCCACCGCAACATTTTCTCCGATCATAATCTGTTCTAGCTTCGCAATCCAAGGATGCGCTCCATCTTCGATAATGGGAAGCTTTTCAAGTATGGCTAACATATCGGTACTCTGCAATGGTCTATATTCAAAATATTGTGCTCTGATGATCACTGGGAACATGCTTCCTGGTGCTGACACTTTATTAGATTGCAATAACTCTCTCTTTCTTATCTGCAACTCTCTGACCTCACTGAAGGTCATCTGGTTGTCCCCTTCATCGCTGTCTCGCTGTCGTCTGCTTCTTTTGCTCTTCTCCACTTGGCTTTGGGGTCGCAAACCCCACTTGACCTCTTCCTGATCACTCACGTCACTGATCTGAGGACGCCCCTTCTGACTGGACACTGGGACCCGAGGGCAGACTGTCTTGGGATACATTACCGACGCAGCTGCAATCAGTTTCTGTCCCTCATCTGCAAATAACTGTAGAACGCCAAGCTCGAGTTGTCTCTTTTCTTTGCATTTCTTTCCCTTGTGTCCCTTCTTTTGTTCCGCCTTGCATATAGATACAAGTACATGCATTATTAGGGTCCTCGTCGACTACGTCGTAGAGGAACCTATTGTTTTTCTAAGAGTTATTATTCTCCGTCAACGAAAGTGTTTTTGAGACCTTTATCATATTCCAAACATTGGCAAATTTGACATGCATATCAGTCCTGATATGCATGTCAAATTTGGTGAGAATTTTGATATTTTAGAGGTCTCGCATTTTAGTAAAAAGAAATTGCTCTATACCGCCCCCTTGCAGTAGAAAGGCTGCCCTTTTTTAAAAGGTACAACCGATTGTTCTGAAATTTGGTATACAGGTTCACTTCTAACTGCTTTACAGATAAGATAATGGTGACCATGAATTGCGCCTACTTAGATTTCCCGCCATTTTGAATTTTGTAAAAAAAAAAATGCTAGGTCCGATTCATCAGGAAATTTCTGGGGTCCATTATTGGTTCAATGTCATCATAACTCCTAAATATTTTGTTGATATCTTATTGCATTCAGAGAATATGGACCAATGAACATTTAAGGGGTGTGGCCTAATATTTAAAGTCAGAAAACTTCTAAATTATTTGGCCTATCCTCACCAAATGGCTAGCCTATGTCCATATTGCATCCCTTAAACCACTTTATTTTTTTCATAATATTTGAAAATTAGGGGGCGCTGCAATTAAACCCTAAATATCTGCATTTTTTGCCTTTTTTAACAATTTTGAGTGGTTGTAAAACCGTTAACTCCTCCTAGCGCATAAACCCGATTCATTTCAAATTTGGCCAGTATGGTCTTGATACCTTTGCCGTGAAAATCTTTGAAAGATTTTCAAAATATAAAAAAATCTTCGATTGGCAGACAGTACAAGTAAAGCAATTCTTCATGAAATTGTATGTTGTTGTAACTCGGCCATACAT
>JAYMGU010000360.1:0-40275 GCA_036178185.1 Liparis tanakae
ACCCCTAAAAAAAAATTTTGTGAGTAAACTTGGACTTCAGTCTCAGCAAGGAGTGGATAGCGGTGATGCTCTGTAATTAAAGACCAACACAAGGGGTCTGGGAGGGGTGAAAGGAGGGGGAGGGATGTGAGAGGAGGAACAAAAGAACATTTTCAGTTCACTTTAGCAAATCAACCTCATAGCTTATTTGAATTATAAGTGGACAATATATTTCCATAATGTCTTTACAGTTGAGGTTAAAATGTATCTGTGAGCTGTGTGGTAAAACCGACTTGTCAACAACACAAAAGTGAATTCCTTTAATATGTGTTATTGCCTGTCAGGGATATTAGGATATACAATTGGCTCTATAGCATGGAACACAACATTAGAGCTGTCCCTTGCGGCTAATAATGAACACCCCGTCAGGAATCTAACCTGGTCTTCCTCTTGACAGGGGAATACTGTCCACTTTTACTAACGAGGGGTGCTCTAAAACATTTCGCAACTTTTAAGCATTTCTTCTGGACTTTTTTTTGGGGCATGTTTTTATGATATTTGTTCAGTTTACAGGGGAAATTTTCAGTTACGGGAGATTTTGAGTTAATTACACATTTACCTTCACTCAATGACAAAACTACTTTGCCTGAATCTAGTTGAAATCAATTAATTTGGCATCAAAAATTATAAATGTGTATAAATGTTCCATTAAGCCCGGGGACATGCTTGAGTGTGGTCTTCTATTGTTTCCGTAGTGTAGTGGTTATCACGTTAGCCTTAAACGCGAAAGGTCCCCCGTTCAAACTGGGGAAACATTGTTTTTCTTACAACTCTTGTAGGTTTTTTTCTTTTGTAAACTGATAATAAGTATTTTGTCCCAGTGAGTGATGGAAATTATTGACAAAATTTATTGTAAGTCATTTCATTTCGATGTGTGGCGACATCATTAGATATGAGCCTGTCCATTCGCTAATAATGATCTCCCGTCAGGAAATCCGACCCGGGCTTCCCGTGTCAGCGGAATACTGTCCACTAAACTAACGAGGGGCGCTTAAACAAGATTTCGCAATGTTTTAAGCATTTCTTCTGGCACTTTGGGCATGTATTTAGATATTTGTTCAGTTTACAGGAATTCTCAGATTACACAGCGGAGATTTTGAGTTCATTACCCTTTACCTTCACTCAATGACAAAACTCTTTGCCTGAATCTAGTTGTAAATCAATTAATTGGCATCAAAAAATTTTAAATGTTCCATTAAGCGGGCACATGCTTGAGTGTGGGCTTCTATAGTTTCCTAGTGTAGTGGTTATCCGTTGGCCTCACACCGGAAAGGTCCCCAGTTGAAACTGGCGGAAACATTTTATTTGCCTACAACCTTGAGGTTTTATTCTTTTTTTAAACTGGATAATAAAATACTTTTTGCCCGAGTGAGTGATTGAAATTATTGACAAAAGTAATTGTAAGTCATTTCATTTCGATGTGTGGCACATCATTTGATAAGGACGCCTGTCCATTACAATAATGATCTCCCGTCAGAATCAACCCTGGTCTTCCCGTGTCAGGGGAGAAAACTGTCCACTAAACTAACAGGGCGCCTAAACAAGATTTTGCAATGTTTTAAGCATTTCTTCTGGGACTTTTTGGGGCATGTTTTTATGATATTTGTTCAGTTTACAGGGAATTCTCAGTTACACAGCGGAATTTTGAGTTCATTACACATTTACCTTCTCAACCAATAAAAACCCTTTTCTAGAATCTGGGTTTGGGAAAACAATTAATTTGGCATCAAAAAATTATAAATGTGTATAAATGTTCCATTAAGCCGGGCACATGCTTGAGTGTGGTCTTGTATAGTTTCCGTGGTGTAGTGGTTATCATGTTGGCCTCACGCGTGAGAGGTCCCCAGTTCGAAACTAGGCTGGGAAAAAGTGTTTTTTGCCTACAACTCTTGTAGGTTTTATTCTTTTTTTAAGCTGGATAATAAAAAGTATTTTGAGTGAGTGATTGAATATTGACAAAAGTAATTGTAAGTCATTTCATTTCGATGTGTGGCAAACATTGGGGATATGGACGCCTGGGCCCATTTGCCAATAATGAACACCCCCTCAGGAATCTAACCCCTGGTCTTCCAGCGTGACAGGCGGAGATACTGTCCATTATACTAACGAGTGATCTAAACATGATTTTCGGCAATGTTTTTTAAACATTTCCCCTGGGACTTTTTTGGGCATGTTTTTTTGGTATTTGTTGGGTTTTCAGGAATTCTCAGTTACACAGGGGGGATTTTGAGTTTATTACACATTTACCTTCACTCAATGACAAAACTACTTTGCCTGAATCTAGTTGTAAATCAATTAATTTGGCATCAAAAATTATAAATGTTATAAATGTTCCATAAGCCGGGCACATGCTTGAGTGTGGTCTTCATAGTTTCGTAGTGTAGTGGTTTTACGTTTCCCCCACACGAAAGGTCCCCAGTTCGAAACTGGTAAAAAAGAGTTTTGCCTACAACTCTTGTAGGTTTTATTCTTTTAAACTGGGTAATAAAAATACTTTTGCCCCAGTGAGTGATTGAAATTATTGACAAAAGTAATTGTAAGTCATTTCGATGTTGGCGACATCATTGGGGATATGGCGCCTGTCCCATTCAGCTAATAATGAACTCCCGTGAAATCTAACCCCCGGTCTTCGAAAATGACGGGGAGATACTGTCCACTATACTAACGAGGACAGCTTTCAAGATGATTTTCTGCAATGTTTTAACATTTCTTCTGGCACTTTTTGGGGCATGTTTTTTATGATATTTGTTCGGTTTACAGGAATTCTCAGTTACACAGAGATTTGGGGTTCATTACACATTTACCTTCACTCAATGACAAAACTACTTTTTCCTGAATCTAGTTGGGAAAACAATTAATTTGGCATCAAAAATTATAAATGTGTATAAATGTTCCATTAAGCCGGGCACATGCTTGAGTGTGGTCTTCAATAGTTTCCGTAGTGTGTGGTTATCATGTTGCCCACCGTGATAGGTCCCCAGTTCAAACTTTGGTGAAACAGTGTTTTTGCCTACAACTTGTAGGTTTATTCTTTTTTGTAAGCTGGATAACAAAAGTACTTTTGCCGAAATGAGTGATTGAAATTATTGACAATAGTAATTGTAAGTCATTTCATTTTCGATGTTGGCGACATCATTGGGGATATGGACGCCTGTCCCATTGGCTAATAATGATCTCCTGAAATCGAACCCTGGGCTTCCCCGTTCAGGCGGAGATACTGTCCACTATACTAACGAGGGCCAACAAGATTTCGGGAATGTTTTAAGCATTTCTTCTGGGACTTTTTTTGGGGGATGTTTTTTTGATATTTGTTCAGTTTACAGGGAATTCTCAGTTACACAGGGAGATTTTGAGTTCATTACCCTTTACCTTCACTCAATGACAAAAATACTTTGCCTGAATCTGTTGGAAATCAATTAATTTGGCATCAAAAAAATTTTAAATGTATAAATGTTCCATTGCGGGCACATGCTTGAGTGTGGTCTTCTATAGTTTCCGTAGTGTTAGTGGTTATCCGCTTGGCCTCACATCGAAAAGGTCCCCAGTTCAAATGGCGGAAACATTGTATTTGTTACAACTCTTGTAGGTTTTATTCTTTTTAAACTGGATAATAAAAATACTTTTGCCCGAGTGAGTGATTGAAATTATTGACAAAGTAATTGTAAATCATTTCATTTGATGTTGGCACATCATTTTGGATAAGGGCGCCTGTCCCATTCATACTAATAATGATCTCCCGTCAGGGAATCGAACCCTGTCTTCCCGTGGTCAGGCGGAGATACTGTCCACTAAACTAACGAGGCGCTCTAACAAGATTTTCCCGGGAATTTTTTAACATTTCTTCTGGCACTTTTTGGGCATGTTTTTTGATATTTGTTCAGTTTCAGGGGAAATTTTCAGGTTACACACGGGGATTTTGAGTTCATTACACATTTACCTTCACTCAATGACAAAACCTTTTTGCCTGAATCTAGTTGGGAAAACAATTTAAATTTTGGGATCAAAAATTATAAATGGTATAAATGTTCCATTAGGGCCCGGGGACATGCTTGAGTGTGGTCTTCTATAGTTTCCAGAGGTTGGGGGTTATCACGTTGGCCTCCTGGAAAGGTCCCCAGTTGAAACTGGGCGGAAACATTGTATTTCTTCAACTCTTGTAGGTTTTATTCTTTTTTAAACTGGATAATAAAAATACTTTTTTCCCGAGTGAGGATGGAAATTATTGACAAAAGTAATTGTAAGTCATTTCATTTCGATGTGTGGCGACATCATTAGATATGGACGCTGTCCCATTCGCTAATAATGAACTCCTCAATAGGAATCGAACCCTGGTCTCTTCCGCTGACAGGCGGAGATACTCGTCCACTATACTAACGAAAGAGTGCTTTAAAACGCATTTTCTACAATGTTTTGGAAGCATTTCTTCTGCACTTTTTTGGGGCATGTTTTATGATATTTGTTCAGTTGACAGGAATTTTCAGTCATAGGGAGATTTTGAGTTTATTACACATTTACCTTCACTCAAATTTGTCAAAACTACTTTTGCCTGAATCTAGGTTGGAAATCACTCACTTGAAAAACAAAAAAATTATAAATGTGTATAAATGTTCCATTAAGCCGGGCACATGCTTGAGTGTGGTCTTCAATAGCTCTCGTAGTGTAGTGGTTATCATGTTCGCCTCACACGCATAGGTCCCCAGTTCAAACTAGGCTGAAACAGTGTTTGCCTACAACTCTTGTAGGTTTTATTCTTTGTAAGCTGGATAACAAAAAGCATTTTTGCCCGAGTGAGTGATTGAAATTATTGACAATAGTACCTCTGTGTCATTTCATTTCGATGTGTGGCTACACTGGGGATAGGACGCCTGTCCCATTCAAGCGGCTAATAATGAACTCCCGTCAGGGAATCAACTCCTGGTCTTCCGTGACAGTATGGAGATACTGTCTTACTATACTAACGAGGACTGCTTTCAAGACGCATTTTCTGCAATGTTTAAGCATTTTCTGCACTTTTTGGGGGCATGTTTTCTTATGATATTTGTTCAGTTTACAGGAATTCTTAGTTACACAGGGAGATTTGAGTTCATTACACATTTGGTTTCACCAATGACAAACTACTTGCCTGAATCTAGTTGGAAATCACCTTAATTTCATCAAAAAATTATTAATGTGTATAAATGTTCCATTAAGCCGGGCACATGCTTGAGTTGGTCTTCAATAGTTTCCGTGAGTGTAGTATATCATGTTCGCCTCACATCACTAAAGGTCCCCAGTTCAAACTGGGCGGAAACATTGTTTCGCTTCACAACTTGTGGTGTTTTATTCTTTTTGTAAACTGATAATAAGTAGTTTTGCCCCGAGTGAGTGATGGAAAATTATTGGACAAAAAGTAATTGTAAGTCATTTCATTTCGATGTGTGGCTACATCATTGGGGGATATGGACGCCGTCCCACTACGGCTAATAATGAACTCCCCGTCAGGGAATCTAACCCTGGTCTCCGCCAAGTGACAGCGGAGATATCGTCCACTATACTAACGAGACTGCTTTCAAGACGATTTTCTGCAATGTTTTAAGCATTTCTTCTGACACTTTTTTGGAGCATGTTATTATGATATTTGTTCAGATTACAGGGGATTCTCAGTTACACAGGGGAGATTTTGGGATCAATACACATTTACCTTCACTCAATGACAAACTACTTTTGCTCGAATCTAGTTGGAAATCAATTAATTTGGCATCAAAAAAATTAGAAATGTGTATAACAATTCCATTAAGCCGGCACATGCTTGAGTGTGGTCTTCTATAGTTTCCGTAGTGTAGTGGTTACTTCACGCTCGCCTCACACGCGAAAGGTCCCCAGTCTGAAACTGGGCGGAAACATTGTTTTGCCTACAACTCTTTGTAGGTTTTATTCTTTTGTAAACTGGATAATAAAAATATTTTGCCCGAGTGAGTGATTGAAATTATTGACAAAAGTAAATGTAAGTCATTTCATATTGATGTGTGGCGACATTTCGCCTTTTCGGATATGACGCCTGTCCCATTCTAGCTAATAATGAACTCCCCGTCAGGAACCGAACCTGGTCTTCCCAAGGACAGGCGGAGATACTCGTCCATTATAATTAACGAGGAGGATCTAAACATGATTTTCGCAATGTTTTAAGCATTTCCTCTGCACTTTTTTTTAAAGTATGCTTTATGATATTTGTTCAGTTTACAGGAATTCTCAGTTACACAGGGAGATTTGAGTTATTACATTATTTACCTTCACCAATGACAAAACTACTTGCCTGAATCTAGTTGGAAATCAATTAATTTGGCATCAAAAAATTAGTGTAAATGTGTATAATGTTCCATTAAGCCGGCACATGCTTGAGTGTGGCCCTATAGCTCTCGTGAGTAGTGGTTATCAATGCTCACTTAATATCGAAAGGTCCCCAGTCTCGAAACTGGGCTGAAACAGAAAGCTTTTGGCTTCACAACTCTTGTAGGTTTTATTCTTTTGTAAACTGGATAATAAAAATACTTTTTGTTCGAAAGAGTGATGGAAATTATTGACAAAAGTAATTGTAAGTCATTTGATGTGTGGCGACATCATTGGGGATATGGACGCCTGTCCCATTCATGGGTTAATAATGAACTCCCGTCAGGGAATCTAATCCCTGGTCTTCCTGCTATGATGGTATGGAGAGATACTGTCCACTATACTAACGAAAGACTGCTTTTCAAGACGCATTTTCTGCAATGTTTTAGCATTTCTTCTGGCACTTTTTTGGGGCATGTTTTATATTTGGTTCAGTTTACAGGGAATTCTCAGTTACACAGGATTTTGAGTTCATTACACATTTACCTTCACTAATGACAAAATACTTGCCTGAATCTAGTTAAAATCAATTAATTTGGCATCAAAAAAAATTATAAATGTATAAATGTTCCATTGCTTTCGGGCACATGCTTGAGTGTGGCCTCAATAGTGTCCTAGTGTAGTGGTTATCATCGTCACCACGTGAAAAGGTCCCCAGTTCGAAACCAGCTGAAACAGTGTTTTTGCCTCACAACTCTTGTAGGTTTTATTCTTTTGTGTTGGATAATAAAAGCATTTCTTTTGTCTGAAAGGGAGTGATTGAAATTATTGACAAAAAGTAATTGTAAGTCATTTCATTTCTCGATGTAGTGGCGACATCATTAGATATGGACGCCTGTCCCATTCATGGGGCTAATAATGAACCCCGTCAGAATTCCAATCCCTGGTCTTCCGCCAAGACAGGCGTGGAGATACTGTCCACTATACTAACGAGGAGTGCTTTTAAAACGATTTTCGGCAATGTTTTTAAGCATTTTCTGGCACTTTTTGGGGCATGTTTTGGCGATATTTGTTCAGTTTACAGGGAATTCTCAGTTACACAGGGAGATTTTGAGTTTATTACATTTACCTTCACTCAATGACAAACTACTTTTGCCTGGAATCTAGTTGGAAATCAATTAATGGCATCAAAATTATAAATGTATAAATGTTCAATTAAGCCGGGCACATGCTTGAGTGTGGTCTTCATAGCTCGTAGTGTAGTGAGCACACTACCACGCGTGAAAGGTCCCCAGTTCGAAACTAGCTGAAAGAGGTTTTTGCCTCACAACCTTGTAGGTTTTATTCTTTTGTAAACTCGATAATAAGTACTTTTGCCCGAGTGAGTGATTGAAATTATTGACAAAAAGTAAATGTAAGTCATTTCGATGTGTGGCTAATATCATTAGATATGGACGCCTGTCCCATTCGCTAATAATGAACTCCCCGGCCAGGAATCAACCCCTGGTCTTCCAAGGTGACAGGCGGAGATACTGTCCAATTATACTAACGAGGAAAGTGCTTAAAAACATTTTCATAATGTTTTAAGCATTTCTTCTGGCACTTTTTTGGGCATGTTTTTATGATATTTGTTCAGTTTACAGGGAATTCTCTAGTTACACAGGGGAGATTTTGAGTTTATTACACATTTCATTTTCACTCAATGACAAAACTACTTTTACCGAATCTAGTTGGAAATCACTCAATTTGGCATCAAAAATTATATAAATGTGTATAAATGTTCCATTAAGCCGGGCACATGCTTGGAGTGTGGTCTTCAATAGTTTCGTAGTGTAGTGGTTATCGCGTTCGCTTCACACGTGATAGGTCCCCAGTTCTAAAACTAGGCTGAAACAGTGTTTTTAAGCCACAACTCTTGTAGGTTTTATTCTTTGTAAGCTGATAACAAAAGTACTTTTGTCTGAAAGTAGTGATTGAAATTAGCTGACACAGTAATTGTAAGTCATTTCATTTCGATGTGTGGCTTACATCATTGGGATATGGACGCCTGTCCCATTCGCCATGCTAATAATGAACTCCCCGTCAGGGAATCAACTCTGGTCTTCCAAGCAAGGACAGGCGGGAGATACTGTCCACTATACTAACGAGGACTGCTTTCAAGACGATTTTCTGCAATGTTTTTAAGCATTTCTTCTGGCACTTTTTTGGGGGCATGTTTATGATGTATTTGTTCAGTTTGTTGTGAATTTTCAGTTAAGACAGGGAGATTTTGAGTTCATTACATTAGCTTACCTTCACTCAATGACAAAACCATTTTGCCTGAATCTAGTTGGAAATCAATTAATTTGGCATCAAAAATTATTAATGTGTATAAATGTTCCATTAAGCCGGGTACATGCTTGAGTTTGGTCTTCAATAGTTTCAGAGTGTGTGGTTATCATGTTCTACTTCTACACGCCGAAAGGTCCCCAAATCAAACTGGGCGGAAAACATTGTTTTGCCAACTCTGTAGGTTTTATTCTTTGTAAACTGGATAATAAGTAGTTTTGCCTGAGTGAGGATGGAAATTATTGGACAAAAGCAATTGTAAGTCATTTCATTTCGATGTGTGGCTTACATCATTAGATATGGACGCCTGTCCCATTCGCTAATAATGAACTCTGGCCAGAATCGAATTCCTGTCTTCCGCTGCGGACAGGCTGAGATACTGTCCAATTATACTAACGAGGAGTGCTTTTAAAACGATTTCTATTAATGTTTTAAGCATTTCTTCTGGGTACCCTTTTTTGGGGTATTGCTTTATGATATTTGTTCAGTTTACAGGGAATTCCTCATAGTTACACAGGAGATTTTTGAGTTTATTACACATTTACTCTCTTCACTCAATGACAAAACCATTTTGCTCTGAATCTATTGGAAATCAATTAATTTGGCATCAAAATTATAAATGTGTATAAATGTTCCATAAGCCGGGCACATGCTTGGAGTGTGGTCTTCTGTTTCAGTTTCCGTGAGTGTAGTGGTTATCATGTTCGCCCCACACGTGATAGGTCCCCAGTTCGAAACTAGGCTGAAAACATGTTTTGCCTACAACTCTTTTGTAGGTTTTATTTTTTGTAAGCTGGATAACAAAAGTACTTTTGCCCTGAGTGAGTGATTGAAATTATTGATAATAGTAATTGTAAGTCACTACCTTCGGCTGTGTGGCTATTGATCATTGGGATATGGACGCCTAATCCCATTCATGGCTAATAATGAACTCCCAGGTCTGAATCCCTGGTCTTCCGCTACAAGGACAGGCGGGAGATACTGTCCACTAAGTACTAACGAGGACTGCTTTCAAGACGAGATTTTCTGCAATGTTTTAAGCATTTTTCTGGCACTTTTTTGGGCATGTTTTATGATATTTGTTCAGTTTACAGGGAATTCTCAGTTACACAGGGAGATTTTGAGTTCATTACACATTTACCTTTCACTCAATGGACAAAACTACTTTGCCTGAATCTAGTTGGAAATCAATTAATTTGGCATCAAAAAAATTATTAATGTATAATGTTCCATTAAGCCGGGCACATGCTTGAGTTTGAATCTTCTCAATAGTTTCCGTAGTGTAGTGGTTATCATGTTCGCCTCACACGTAAAGGTCCCCAGTTCAAACTGGGCGAAACATTGCTTTTTGCCTACAACTCTGTAGGTTTTATTCTTTTTGTAAACTGGATAATATGAAGCTGGCCTGGAGGAGCATAAATTTATTGACAAAAGTAATTGTAAGTCATTTCATTTCATGTGTATGACATCATTGGGGGATATGGACGCTGTCCCATTCGCTAATAATGAACTCCCCGCCAGAATCTAACTCCTGGTCTTCCCAAGGACAGGCGGAGATACTGTCCACTATACTAACGAGGACTGCTTTCAAGACGCATTTTCTGCAATGTTTTAAGCATTTCTTCTGGCACCTTTTTTGGGGCATGTTTTATGATATTTGTTCAGTTTACAGGGAATTTCTCAGCGTAATAGGGAGATTTTGAGTTCATTACACATTTACCTTTCACTCAATGACAAACCATTTCGCCTGAATTCCAGTTGGGAACCGTTCAATTTTACATCAAAATTAGAAATGTGTATAAATGTTCATTGCCGGGCACATGCTGAGTGGCCTCTATAGTTTCCTCAGAGTGTAGTGGTTATCAATGCTCACCACACGTACGAAGGTCCCCAGTTCGAAAACTGGGCGGAAATATTGCTTTTGCCTACAACTCTTGTAGGTTTTATTCTTTTGTAAACTTTGATAATAAAAATATTTTTGCCTGCGAGTGATTGAAATTTACGATAAAAGTAAATGTCATTGTATATTGATGTGTGGCTACATCATTCTTCGATATGTCCCATTCAAGAGCACAATGAACTCCCGGCCAGGAACCGAACCCTGGTCTTCCGCGTGACAGGTATGGGAGATACTGTCCATTATACTAACGAGGAGTGATCTAAACATGATTTTCGCAATGTTTTAAGCATTTCTGGCACTTCTTTTTTTTGGGGCATGTTTTTTAAGGGTGATATTTGTTCAGTTTACAGGAATTCTCAGTTACACAGGGGAGATTTTGAGTTATTACACATTTACCTTCACTCAATGACAAAACTACTTTGCCTGAATCTAGTTGGAAATCAATTAATTTGGCACTTCAAAAATTATGCAAAATGTGTATAAATGTTCCATTGTCGGGCACATGCTTGGAGTGTGGTCTTCTATAGCTCAGAAGTGTAGTGGTTATCACGCTCGCCTCACACGCCGAAGGTCCCCTAGTTCAAACTGGGCTGAAACAGAGTTTTTGCTTCACAACTCTTGTAGGTTTTATTCTTTTTGTAAACTGGATAATAAAAAATACTTTTGTCTTAGTGAGTGATGGAAATTATTGACAAAGTAATTAGTAAGTCATTTGATGTATACATCATTGGGGATATGGACGCCTGTCCCATTCGCTGCCAATAATGAACTCCTCATTAGAATCTAACCTGGTCTTCCACAAGTGATGCATGGAGAGATACTGTCCACTATACTAACGAGACTGCTTTTCAAGACGATTTTCTGCAATGTTTTTAAGCATTTCTTCTGGCACTTCTTTTGGGGTGTTTTGCTGATATTTGTTCAGCTTTCAGGGAATTCTCAGTTACACAGGAGATTTTGAGTTCATTACACATTTACCTTCACCAATGACACAAAACTACTTTGCCTGAATCTAGTTGAAATCAATTAATTTGGCATCAAAAATTATAAATGTGTATAAATGTCTCCATTAAGCCGGGCACATGCTTGAGTGTGGTCTTCTAATAGTGTCCGTAGTGTAGGTTATCATCGCCGCCTTCATTAATGCGGAAAGGTCCCCAGTTCAAACTAGGCTGAACAGTGTTTTGCCTACAACCTTGTAGGTTTTATTCTTTGTGTTGGATAATAAAAGTATTCTTTGCCCGAGTGAGTGATTGAAATTATTGACAAAAGTAATTGTAAGTCATTTCATTTCATGTGTAGCGCATTATCATTAGGGATATGGATCGCCTGTCCCATTCATGCTAATAATGAACTCCCATTAGAATCTAACTCCTGGTCTTCCTAGTGACAGGGGCGGAGATATCTGTCCACTATACTAACGAGAGTGCTTTAAAAAACGACGCCGCAATGTTTTAAGCATTTCTTCTGCACTTTTGGGGTATGTTTTATGATATTTGTTCAGTTTACAGGAATTTCAGTTACACAGGGAGATTTTGAGTTTATTACACATTTACCTTCACTCAATGACAAAACTACTTTGCCTGAATCTAGTTGGAAATCAATTAATTTGGCATCAAAAAATTATAAATGTGTATAAATGTTCCATTAAGCCGGGCACATGCTTGAGTGTGGCCTCTATATTTCCGTAGTGTAGTGGTTTTACGCCGCCTCACACCTGAAGGTCCCCAGTTCAAACTGGGCTGAAACAGAGTTTTTCGTCACAAACTCTTGTAGGTTTTATTCTTTTGTAAACTGATAATAAAAAAATACTTTTGCCCGAAAGTGAGTGATTGAAATTATTGACAAAAGTAATTAAAGTCATTTCATTTCGATGTGGCGACATCATTTCGATAAGGACGCCTGTCCATTCGGTGAAAGCTAATAATGAACTCTGGCTGAATCGAACCCTGGTCTTCCGCGGTGACAGGCGGAGATATTGTCCACTATACTAACGAGGAGTGCTTTTAAAAACGATTTTCGCAATGTTTTAAGCATTTCTTCTGGCACTTTTTTGGGGCATGTTTTTAAGGATATTTGTTCAGTTTACAGGGAATTCCTCAGTTATTAGGGAGATTTTAAGTTTATTACATTTTACCTTCACTCAATGACAAACCACTTTTGCCTGAATCTAGTTGGAAATCAATTAATGGCATCAAAAATTATAAATGTGTATAAATGTTCCATTGTCATACATGCTTGAGTGTGGTCTTCTATAGTTTCCGTAGTGTAGTGGTTTTTTACGTCACTTTCACACGCCGGTAAAGGTCCCCAGTTCGGAAACTGGGCTGAAACAGGAAAGTTTTTGCCTACAACTCTTGTAGGTTTTATTCTTTTGTAAACTGGATAATAAAAAATATTTTTTGCCCGAGGGAGTGATTGAAATTATTTGACAAAAGTAATTGTAAGTCATTTCTATTTCGGCGTGTGGCGACATCATTTCTCGGATAAGGACGCCGTCCCATTCGTGAGCTAATAATGAACTCCCGCTGGGGAACTCAACTCCCTGGTCTTCCGCTGCGATAGCGGAGATATCCATTATACTAACGAGGAGTGATCTAAACATGATTTTCGCAATGTTTTAAGCATTTCCTCTGGCACTTTTTTGGGGCATGTTTTTATGATATTTGTTCAGTTTGCATAGGAATTCTCAGTTAATAGGGATTTTGAGTTTATTACACATTTACCTTCACTCAATGACAAAACTACTTTTGCCTGAATCTAGTTGTAAATCAATTAATTTGGCATCAAAAATTATAAATGTGTATAAATGTTCCATTAAGCTGGCACATGCTTGGAGTGGTCTTCTTAGTTTCCTCGTAGTGTAGTGGTTTTACGTCATCATTATCGGCTTAAAAAGGTCCCCAGTTCAAAACTGGGCTGAAACAGAGTTTTGCCCACAACTCTTAGGTTTTATCTTTTGTAAACTGGATAATAAAAAATATTTTTGCCCGAAAGTGAGTGATTGGAATTATTGGACAAAAGTAATTGTGGGTCATTTCGATGTGTGGCGACATCATTGGGGATATGGACGCCTGTCCATTCTTCATGCTAATAATGAACTCCCGTCAGGGAATCTAACCCTGGTCTTCCGACAGCGGAGACACTGTCCACTATACTAACGCAGGACTGCTTTCAAGACTATTTTCTGCAATGTTTTAAGCATTTCTTCTGGCACTTTTTGGGGCATGTTTTATGATATTTGTTCAGGCTTTACAGGGAATTCTCAGTTACACAGGGGAGATTTTGAGTTCATTACACATTTACCTTCACTCAATGACAAACCATTTTGCCTGAATCTAGTTGGAAATCAATTAATTTGGCATCAAAAAAATTATAAATGTGTATAAATGTTCCATTAAGCCGGGCACATGCTTGAGTGTGGTCTTCAATAGTGTCCGTGAGGTGTAGTACTGTTATTTCATGGTCGCCCACACGTGAGTGTCCCTCAGTTCCAAAACTAGGGCTGTTAAAGTGTTTTTGCCTACAACTTGTAGGTTTTATTCTTTTGTAAGCTGGATAATAAAAAGTACTTTTGCCCGAGTGAGTAGATTGAAATTATTGACAAAAAGTAATTGTAAGTCATTTCATTTTACGTGTGGCGACATCATTAGATATGGACGCCTGTCCCATTCGGCGGTTAATAATGAACTTCAATAGAATCGAACCTGGTCTTCCGCTAAAGGACAGGCGGAGAGATACTGTCCACTATACTAACGAGGAGTGCTTTTTAAAATCCATTTTGGCAATAATGTTTTAAGCATTTTCTGGTAATTTTTTGGGGGCATGTTTTTACATGATATTTGTTCAGTTTACAGGGAATTCTCAGCAGGGGAGATTTTGAGTTTATTACACATTTACCTTTCACTCAATGACAAACTATTTTGCCTGGAATCTAGTTGGAAATCAATTAATTTACATCAAAAATTATAAATGTGTATAAATGTTCCATTGCCGGGCACATGCTTGAGTGTGGTCTTCTATAGGCTTCCTCGTAGTGTAGTGGTTTTATGCTCGCTACCACACGCCGAAAAGGTCCTCCTAGCTCGAAAACTGCCAGCAGAGTTTTTGCTTCAACTCTTGTAGGTTTTATTCTTTTGAAAACTGATAATAAAAAAAATATTGCCCAGTGAGTGATTGAAATTATTGACAAAAGTAATTGTAAGTCATTCTCTACTCGGCTGTGTGGCGACATCATTTCGATAAGGACGTCCCATTCGCAGCTAATAATGAACTCCCGTCAGGGAATCGAACCCTTGGTCTTCCGCGTGATGGTATGAGATACTGTCCATTATACTAACGAGGAGTGCTTTTAAAAACGATTTTCGCAATGTTTTTAAGCATTTCTTCTGGCAATTTTTGGGGGTATGTTTTTATGATATTTGTTCAGTTTACAGGGAATTCTCATAGTTACACAGGGGAGATTTTTGAGTTTATTACATTTACCTTCACTCAATGACAAAAACCATTTTGCCTGAATCTAGTTGTAAATCAATTAATTTGGCATCAAAAAATTATAAATGTGTATAAATGTTCCATTAAGCCGCACATGCTTGAGTGTATTCTATAGTTTCAGAGTGTAGTGGTTTTTACGCTCATTTCACACGCGAAAGGTCCCCAGTTCGAACTGGGCTGAAACAGAGTTTTTGCCTACAACTCTTGTAGGTTTTATCTTTGTAAACTGGATAATAAAAAATACTTTTTGCCTCGAGTGAGTGATTAAAATTATTGACAAAAGTAATTGTAAGTCATTCTTACTTCATGTGTGTACACATCATTTCCGGATAAGGACGCCCATTTCAAGAAGCACAATGAACTCCCGTCAGGGAATCGAATTGGTCTTCCGCGGACAGGCGGAGACACTGTCCACTATACTAACGAGGAGTGCTTTTTAAAAACGATTTTCGACAATGTTTTAAGCATTTCTTCTGGCACTTTTGGGGCATGTTTTTATGATATTTGTTCAGTTTACAGGGAATTCTCAGTTACACAGGGGAGATTTTGAGTTATTACACATTTTACTCTTCACTCAATGACAAACTACTTTTGCCTGAATCTAGTTGGAAATCAATTAATTTGGCATCAAAAAATTATAAATGTATAATGTTCAATTGCTGGGTACATGCTTGAGTGTGTCTTCATAGTTTCCGTAGTGTAGTGGTTATCATGTTCGCTTCACGCTGCGGAAAGGTCCCCAGTTCGAAACTAGGCTGAAATAGTGTTTTTGCCTTCACAACTTTGTAGGTTTTATTCTTTGTAAACTGATAATAAGTACTTTTGCCCGAGTGAGTGATTGAAATTATTGACAAAAGTAAATGTAAGTCATTTTGATGTGTGGCTTATTATCATTAGATATGGACGCCTGTCCCATTCAAGGGTTAATAATGAACTCTGGCCAGGGAATCGAATCTGGTCTTCCGCTGACAGAAGTGGAGATACTGTCTTAATTATACTAACGAGGACTGCTTTCAAGACGATTTTCTGCAATGTTTTTAAGCATTTCTTCTGGCACTTTTTGGGGCATGTTTTTATGATATTTGTTCAGTTTACAGGGAATTCTCTTGCTACACAGGGGAGATTTTGAGTTCATTATGATTTACCTTCACTCAATGACAAACTATTTTGCTCAATCTAGTTGGAAATCAATTAATTTGGCATCAAAAATTATAAATGTGTATAAATGTTCCATTAAGCCGGGCACATGCTTGAGTGTGTCTTCAATAGTGTCCGTAGGTGTAGTGGTTATCATGGTCGGCCACACGGAAAGGTCCCCAGTTCGAAACTAGGCTGAAAACAGTGTTTTTGCCACAACCTTGTAGGTTTTATCTTTTGTAAGCTGATAATAAAAGTATTCTTTGCCCGAGGAGTGATTGAAATTATTGACAAAAGTAATTGTAAGTCATTTACTTCGATGTGTGGCTTACATCATTAGATATGGACGCCTGTCCCATTCACAAGTTAATAATGAACTCCCATTAGGGAATCTAACCCCTGGTCTTCAAGGTGACAGGCGGAGATACTGTCCACTATACTAACGAGGAGTGCTTTAAAAACGATTTTCGCAATGTTTTAAGCATTTCTTCTGGCACTTTTTGGGCATGTTTTTATGATATTTGTTCATTACAGGGAATTCTCAGTTACACAGGGGAGATTTTGAGTTTATTACACATTTACCTTCACTCAATGACAAAACTACTTTTGCCTGAATCTAGTTGGAAAATCAATTAATTTGGCATCAAAAAAATTATAAATGTGTATAAATGTTCCATTAAGCCGGGCACATGCTTGAGTGTGGTCTTCTATAGTTTCCTCGTGTAGTGTAGTGGTTTTACGTCACACGCGAAAAGGTCCCAGTTCGAAACTGGGCTGAAAAGAGCTTTTGCCTACAACTCTTTAGGTTTTATTTCTTTTGTAAACTGATAATAAAATACTTTTTGTTCGAAAGTGAGTGATTGAAATTACGACAAAAGTAATTGTAAGTCATTTCATTTCGATGTGGCTTATTATCATTTCGGATAAGGACGCCTGTCCCATTCGCAGTTAATAATGAACTCTGGCCAGGGAACCGAACCCTGGTCTTCTCGCTGCGGACAGGCGGAGATACTCGTCCATTATACTAACGAGGAGGATTTCAACATGATTTTCGCAATGTTTTAAGCATTTCCTCTGGCACTTTTTTGGGGCACGTTTTTATGTTATTTGTTCAGTTTATGTGAATTCTCAGTTATTAGAGGGAGATTTGAGTTTATTACACATTTACCTTCACTCAATGACAAAAACCATTTTTGCCTGAATCTAGTTGTAAATCAATTAATTTGGCATCAAAAATTATAAATGTGTATAAATGTCCATTAAGCCGGGCACATGCTGAGTGTGGTCTTCATAGTTTCCGTAGTGTAGTGTTTTTACGCTCGCCTCACACGCTTAAAAGGTCCCTGTTCAAACTGGGCTGAAACAGAGCTTTTGCCTCACAAATCTTAGAGAGTTTTATCTTTTGTAAACTGATAATAAAAATACTTTTGCCCGAAAGTGAGTGATTGAATTATTGACAAAGTAATTGTAAGTCATTTATTTCTCGATGTGTGGCGCATATCATTTCGATAAGTGATCGCCGTCCCATTCAAGAGCTAATAATGAACTCCCCGGGCCAGGAATCGAACCTGGCTTCCGTGACAGGCGGGAGATACTGTCCACTATAATTAACGAGGACTGCTTTCAAGACGCATTTTCTGCAATGTTTTAAGCATTTCTTCTGCACTTTTTTTGGGGTATGTTTTATGATATTTGTTCGCTTACAGGGAATTCTCAGTTACACAGGGAGATTTTGAGTCATTACATTTACCTTCACTCATGACAAAAACCATTTTGCTCGAATCTAGTTAAATCAATTAATTTGGCATCAAAAAATTATAAATGTGTATAACAAATCATTAAGCCGGGCACATGCTTGAGTGTGGTCTTCAATAGTGTCCCGAGGTAGTGGTTATCATGGTCGCTTCACACGCAAAGGTCCCAGTTCAAACTAGGCTGAAACAGTGTTTTTGCCTTCTACAACTCTTGTAGGTTTTATTCTTTTGTAAGCTGGATAATAAAAGCATTTTGCCCGAGTGAGTGATTGAAATTATTGACAAAAGTAATTGTAAGTCATTTCTATTTCGATGTGGCTACATCATTGGGGATATGGACGCCTGTCTCCATTCGCTGCTAATAATGAACTTCATTAGAATCTAACCCTGTCTTCCGCTATGACAGTATGGAGATACTGTCCACTATACTAACGAGGAGTGCTTTAAAACGACGGCAATGTTTTTAAGCATTTCTTCTGGCACTTTTTAAAGTGGCTGCTTTAAGGATATTTGTTCAGTTTATAGGGAATTCTCAGTTACACAGGGAGATTTTAGAGTTTATTACACATTTACCTTCACTCAATGACAAAAACTATTTTGCCTGAATCTAGTTGGAAATCAATTAATTTGCATCAAAAAATTATAAATGTGTATAAATGTTCCATTGCCGGGCACATGCTTGAGTGTGGTCTTCATAGTTTCCGTAGTGTAGTGGTTTTACGCTCGCCTCTTCACATCGCCAAAGGTCCCCAGTTCAAACTGGGCTGGAACAGAGTTTTTGCTTCACAACTCTTTTGTAGGTTTTATCTTTTGTAAACTGGATAATAAAATACTTTTGCCCTAGTGAGTGATTGAAATTATTGACAAAAGTAATTGTAAGTCATTTCATTTCGATGTGTGGCTAATATCTATTTTAGATAAGGAACTGTCCCATTCAAGAGTTAATAATGAACTCCTCAATAGAACCTAACCCTTGGTCTTCCGCTATGGACAGGCGGAGATACTGTCCATTATAATTAACGAGGAGTGATCTTAACATGATTTCGGCAATGTTTTAAGCATTTCTCCAAGCACTTTTTTTGGGGGCATGTTTTTAAGATATTTGTCTAGTTTACAGGGAATTCTCAGTTACAGGGGAGATTTGAGCTATTACACATTTACCTTCACTCAATGACAAAACCATTTTGCCTGAATCTAGTTGTAAATCAATTAATTTGGCATCAAAAATTATAAATGTGTATAAATGTTCCATTAAGCCGGGCACATGCTTGAGTGTGGTCTTATAGTTTCCAGAGTGTAGTGTTTTCTTACGTCACATCACGAAGGTCCCCAGTTCAAACTGGGCTGAAACAGAGCTTTTTTGCCTGGCCAAATCTTGTAGGTTTTATTCTTTTGTAACCGGATAATAAAAAATACTTTTGTTCGAGTGAGTGATTGGAAATTATTGACAAAAGTAATTGTAAGTCATTTCATTTCGATGTGTGGCGACATCATTTCGATAAGGACGCCTTGTCCCATTCGGTGAAAGGTTAATAATGAACTCGCCAGGGAATCGAACCCTGGTCTTCCAAGGTGACAGAAGCGGAGATACTGTCCACTATTCCAACGAGGTCTGCTTTCATGACGATTTTCTGCAATGTTTTTAAGTATTTCTTTCTGCACTTTTTTGGGGGCATGTTTATGATATTTGTTCAGTTTACAGGGAATTCTCAGTTACACAGGGGAGATTTTGAGTTCATTACACATTTACCTTCTTCACTCAATGACAAAACTACTTTTGCCTGAATCTAGTTAAAATCAATTAATTTGGCATCAAAAATTATAAATGTGTATAAATAACCTATTGCCGGGCACATGCTTGAGTGTGGTCTTCAATAGTGTCCGTAGTGTAGTGGTTATCATGGTCGCTTCACACGTGAAAGGTCCCCAGTTCAAACTAGGCTGAAACAGTGTTTTTGCCTACAACCTTTGTAGGTTTTATCTTTTGTAAGCTGGATAATAAAAGCATTTCTTTTGCCCAGTGAGTGATTGGAAATTATTGACAAAAGTAATTGTAAGTCATTTCCATTTCGATGTGTGGCGACATCATTGGGGATATGGACGCCTGTCCCATTCAAGGGCTAATAATGAACTCCCCGTCAGGGAATCTAACTCCTGGTCTTCCAAGGCAGGATACAGGCGGAGATAATGTCCACTATACTGGAATGGTGAGTGCTTAAAAACGATTTTCGCAATGTTTTAAGCATTTCTTCTGCACTTTTTGGGGCATGTTTTATGATATTTGTTCAGTTTATAGGGAATTCCTTGCTACACAGGGAGATTTGAGTTATTACACATTTACCTTCACTCCAACACAAACTATTTTGCCTGAATCTAGTTGTAAATCAATTAATTTGGCATCAAAAAATTATAATGTGTATAAATGTTCCATTAAGCCGCACATGCTTGAGTGTGGTCTTCTATAGTTTCGTGAGTGTAGTGGTTTTTACGCTCGCCTCACATCGCTTAAAGGTCCCCAGTTCGAAATCGGGCTGAAACAGAGTTTTGCCACAACTTGTAGGTTTTTATTCTTTGTAAACTGGATAATAAAAAATATTTTTGCCCGAAAGTGAGTGATTGAAATTGATGGACAAAAGTAATGTAAGTCATTTCATTTCGATGTACACATCATTTCGGATAAGGACGCCTGTCCCATTCGCAGCTAATAATGAACTCGTCAGGGAATCGAACTCCTGTCTTCCAAGCAAGGACAGGCGGAGATACTGCCCACTATACTAACGAGAGGAGTGCTTTAAAAACGATTTTCGACAATGTTTAAGCATTTTCTGGCACTTTTTTGGGGCATGTTTTTATGATATTTGTCTAGCTTACAGGAATTTCAGTTACACAGGGAGATTGAGTTTATATTACACATTTACCTTCACCAATGACAAACTACTTTTGCCTGAATCTAGTTGGAAATCAATTAATTTACATCAAAAATTATAAATGTGTATAAATGTTCCATTAAGCCGGGCACATGCTTGGAGTGTGGTCTTCTATAGTTCGTAGTGTAGTGGTTTTGCTCACCACATCAAAGGTCCCCTAGTCTGGAAACTGGCTGAAATGAGAGTTTTGCCCACAACTTGTAGGTTTTATTCTTTTGTAAACTGGATAATAAAAACATTGTGTCTGAAAGTGAGTGATTGGAAATTATTGACAAAAAGTAATTGTAAGTCATTTCCATTTCTCGATGTGTGGCACATCATTTCGATAAGGACGCCTGTCCCATTCGCAGAAGCAATAATGAACTCCCTGGTCAGGAATCGAACCCTGGTCTTCCGCAAAGACAGGCGGAGATACTGTCCACTATACACACGAGGAGTGCTTTAAAACGATTTTCGGCAATGTTTTAAGCATTTTTCAGCACTTTTTTGGGGTATGTTTATGTATTGTCTGTTAGTTTACAGGGAATTCCTCAGTTACACAGATTTTGAGTTTACACATTTACCTTCACTCAATGACAAAACTACTTTGCCTGAATCTAGTTGGAAATCAATTAATTTGGCATCAAAAAATTATAAATGTGTAGCAATGTCTCATTAAGCCGGGCACATGCTTGGAGTGTGGTCTTCTTATAGCTCAGAGGTAGTGGTTTTACGTCACTTCACACGCTAAAGGTCCCCAGTTCGAAACTGGGCTGAAACAGAGTTTTTGCCTCACAACTCTTTGTAGGTTTTATTCTTTTGTAAACTGGATAATAAAAATACTTTTGCCCGAAAGTGAGTGATTGGAAATTATTGACAAAAGTAATTGTAAGTCATTTCATTCTCTGACATGTGTGGCTATGATTATTCTTTGGATATGACGCCTGTCCCATTCAAGAAGCTAATAATGAACTCCCCGTCAGGGAACTCTAACCCCGTCTTCCTGCCAGGACAGGCGGAGAGATACTGTCCATTATACTAACGAGAGCGATCTAAACATGATTTTCGGCAATGTTTTAAGTATTTCCTCTGGCACTTTTTTGGGCATGTTTTTATAGATATTTGTTCAGTTTACAGGGAATTCTCAGTTACACAGGGGAGATTTTTGAGTTTATTACACATTTACCTTCACTCAATGACAAAACTACTTTTGCCTGAATCTAGTTGTAAATCAATTAATTTGGCATCAAAAATTATAAATGTGTATAAATGTTCCATTAAGCCGGGCATGCTTGAGTGTGGTCTTCATAGTTTCCGTAGTGTAGTGTTTTTACGTCACCACACGCCAAAAGGTCCCCAGTTCAAACTGGGCTGAAACAGAGTTTTTGCCACAAAATCTTGTGGAGAAGTTGTATTCTTTGTAAACCGGATAATAAAAATACTTTTGCCCGGAGTGAGTGATTGAAATATTGACAAAAGTAATTAAGTCATTTTCATTTCATGTGTGGCTTATTATCATTTCGATAAGGACGCCGTCTCATTCAAGAAATAATAATGAACTCCCCGTCAGGGAATCGAATCCCTGGTCTTCAAGGTGACAGGCGGGGGAGATACCAGTCCACTATACTAACGAGGATCAAGCCAAGATGATTTTCTGCAATGTTTTAAGCATTTCTTCTGCATTCTTTAAAAGTATGTTTTTATGATATTTGTTCAGTTTATAGGAATTCTCAGTTACAATAGGGAGATTTTGAGTTCATTACATTACTTACCTTCACTCAATGACAAAACCATTTTGCCTGAATCTAGTTGGGAAATCAATTAATTTGGCATCAAAAAATTATAAATGTGTATAAATTGTTCCATTAAGCCGGGCACATGTTATGTGGTCTTCAATAGTGTCCTAGTGTAGTGGTTATCATGGTCGCCTCACACGTGAAAGGTCCCCAGTTCAAACTAGGCTGAACAAAGGTTTTTGCCTACAACTCTTGTAGGTTTTATTCTCTTTGTGTTGGATAATAAAAAAGCATTTCTTGTCTGAAAGGAGTGATTGAAATTATTGACAAAAGTAATTGTAAGTCATTTCACTTGGATGTGAAGTATTAATCATTGGGGATATGGACGCCCGTCCCATTCATGCTAATAATGAACTCCCGTCAGGAATCTAACCCTCGGTCTTCAAGGTGACAGGCGGAGATACTGTCCACTATACTAACGAGGAGTGCTTAAAAAACGATTTTCGCAATGTTTTTAAGCATTTTTCTGGCACTTTTTGGGGCATGCTTTTTATGATATTTGTTCAGTTTACAGGGAATTCTCAGTTACACAGGGAGATTTTGAGTTTATTACACATTTACCTTCACCCAATGACAAAAACTACTTTTGCCTGAATCTAGTTGTAAATCAATTACACTTTGGCATCAAAAATTATAAATGTGTATATAAATGTTCCATTAAGTCACATGCTTGAGTGTGGTCTTCTATAGTTTCCGTAGTGTAGTGGTTTTACGCTCGCTTCACACGCCAAAAGGTCCCTAGTTCGAACTGGCTGAAACAGAGTTTTGCTTCACAACTCTTGTAGTTTTATTCTTTTGTAAACTGGATAATAAAAATACTTTTGCCCGAGTGAGTGATTGAAATTATTGACAAAAGTAATTGTAAGTCATTTCATTTCGATGTGATGGCTACTCATTTTGATAAGGACGTCATCCCATTCAAGAGCTAATTATGAACTCCCCGTCAGGGAATCAAACCCTGGTCTTCCGCTGCGGACAGGCGGAGATACTGTCCACTATACTAACGAGTATGCTTTTGAAAAACGATTTCGACAATGTTTTAAGCATTTCTTCTGGCACCTTTTTGGGGCATGTTTTATGATATTTGTCTGTTTACAGGGGAATTCCTAGCTACACAGGGAGATTTTTGAGTTTATTACATATTTACTTTCTACCCAATGACAAAACTACTTTTGCTCTGAATCTAGTTGGAAATCAATTGCACTGCATCAAAAAATTATAAATGTGTATAAATGTTCCATTAAGCCGGGCACATGCTTGGAGTGTGGTCTTCTATAGTTTCCAGAGAGGGTTTACGTCACACTAAAAGGTCCCCTGTAGTTCAAACTGGGCCGAAACAGAGTTTTATCACAACTCTTGTAGGTTTTATTCTTGTAAACTGGATAATAAAAAATATTTCTTTGTCTGAGTGAGTGATTGGAAATTATTGGACAAAAGTACTAAGTCATTTCCTATTTCGATGTGTGGCGACACTGGCTTCCTGATAAGGACGCCTGTCCCATTCGCAGCTAATAATGAACTCCCCGTCAGGGAATCGAACTCTGTCTTCCGCTATGACTGGGAGAGTATACGGTCTAATTATATTAACGAGGAGTGCTTTTTAAAAACGATGCAATGTTTTAAGCATTTCTTCTGGCAATTTTTTGGGCATGTTTTTATGATATTTGTTCAATTTTACAGGAATTCTCAGTTACATTATAGGGGAGATTTTGAGTTTATTACATACTTACCTTCACACTCAATGACAAAACTACTTTGCCTGAATCTAGTTGGAAATCACTAATTTGCATCAAAAAATTAGAAATATCTCTAAATGTTCCATTAAGCCGGCACACTGCTTGAGTGTGGTCTTCTATAGTTTCCGTGGTGTACTGGTTATCACGTCACCACATCGAAAGGTCCCCAGTTCAAACTGGGCTGAAACAGAGTTTTTGCCTACAACCTGTAGGTTTTATTCTTTGTAAACTGATAATAAAAATATTTTTGCCCGAGTGAGTGATGGAAATGGCTGATGCATTAAAGCTTGCTTCGATGTGTGGCTATTATCATGTGATATGGATTGTCCATTCGCTAGTTAATAATGAACTCCCGTCAGGAATCGAATTGGTCTTCCGGCAGACAGGCGGAGATACTGTCCACTATACTAACGAGGACTGCTTTTCAAGACGATTTCGCAATGTTTAAGCATTTCTTCTGCACTTTTTGGGGCATGTTTTATGATATTTAGTTCAGTTTACAGGGAATTCTCAGTTACACAGGGAGATTTTGAGTCTATTACATTTACCTTCATTCAGACAAAACCATTTTGCCTGAATCTAGTTGGAATCAATTAATTTGGCATCAAAAATTATAAATGTGTATAAATGTTCCATTGCCGGGCACATGCTGAGTGTGAACACTTGGTGTCCTGGGGTCTAAGCTCCGCCATTGGAGCAAAAAAAGAAGCTAAAGCCCCTGCAGCACAAAAAAAATAATTGCAAGGTCACCTCACAAATAATTTGAATTATGTACTTTGGTTGGAGAAGAGAACTTGATGCAGTGTGAAAAGGAAACTTCATGTAGTAGCCAAAGAGGTATGGTCTTTTGTTTGCTGCCATTTCAGCTGTGTTTATGCTTTCTTTTATCTGTAGAGCAATTTTGTAAACCTTTGTTTTTAAAAGTGCTATATAAATAAAGTTTTTTTTTTTTTTTTTTTTTCTGCGACATTAGGGCCCTACACTTTAAAAAGTCGTGAAGAGGGCTTTGAACCTGGGCGTGGATTCTAAGTGTGGGCTCGCCCACACACCTCGGCCCAAATGTCCTGACCTCGCAGACATTTAGTTGAGTTCTAGCTGACTTCACGTTATGAGGAAAACTCTCCACACACACACACACACACACACACACACACACACATTTGTTAATCTGGGCTACACATGTGTTAAAATCACACATGTATGTGTTAAGTCAGTAGTAACACAGCTGGTGTGTAGAAATGATTTACACATTTGCTGTGTTGGAAATGAACACAACATGAGTTGTTCCTCGGTTACACTGCAGATGTGTTAGACCAACACGCCATTTCTGACACACACACACACTATGAAGACACAATAACATACACTTACACACTTGTTTCTCTGTGTTTGAGGGAGCAAGGAACCTGGAGCCTCTGCCTCACCATGCAGCCTATGGGTCACCAATCCACACGGAGCAGAAGGAGAAGATGGTCATGTGACTCTGCGTGCTGATGGCTTCTCCAGCAAAAATGTCTATGAGCAATTCATGTCAGTCGACACCATGACAACAACATTGAATATTTAATTCGTGGTCCCCGGGAAATCTAATGTGTGTCTGTTATGCTACCAGTGAAGAACTCCGGTCACGACCCGCTGCATGCCCCCAAGTAGCTGTTGATCCAACATAAGATCAAATGTGACGATCAATACAATAACTCAAACTACACAACAGCTATTAATAATAGAGAGACTGGCCTCCCAGACCTTAAGGTTACGTCGATGGCGTGCTCTCGCCCTGAGAGGTGCCTGATACTCAGCGAAGATTTATCGTTGCTTTTGAACTTGTTACATCTTCTGCAGAATTCCTTCTACTTCCAGAACTAGCACTGGAAATAAATTACAATTCACTAAGACGCAATATAACCTTAAATCACAGAATCATCAGCTGATGAAGGGAAAAAGAGTAATATACTCACTAAAAACATGTGTTGGCCATGTGTTCATGTTTGCATATCGACTCTGTGTGGGTTTCAAGTTTAAAGTGACTTTTCTAATAACAGAGGTCGAAGTGTGCACAGCCCACTGGTGATCTTTATTGCTCCCTTGGTCTGGGAAGGACTGTTAACCAGAATCTGTCTGTTTCACATGGAGTCGATCTGCAGGTCATTCATAGAGGTAGCCCCAGATCATCATTTATTTTAATGGAACAACTTTAATTGTGATTAAATTTAAACATTTGATATAACGAGAACATATAGAATATATAATTTAGGTAACATTTTAATGTCAAAAAATACATTAAATATAAAAACACAGATTATCAAATCACTCCTCAAACATATGCTGCCTCCACCCGGATACCTATAACGGTGATTTTATTTTATTACAAGGTCATTTAACTTGCAATTTAGTCCCATTTCTGCTGGGTGATGGCCAGGTCTGTTGTCCTCCAGGAGAACCTCCTGCTCTGACTTCCTTCCACCGCCATCTACAGAGGCCCCGCCCACCTCGACACTCTGTGGAGCTGACACCTGAAGAAAAGGCGATACGTCAAAGACGACAGTGTACAAGATGCCTACTGGTACAGTACTTTTGAACGTTAATCGCCTTTGATTGTTAAATTTACGGTTATATAATCTTCGCTATTTTGAAAATGGAGTTGTTCAGCAATGAATGCTGACGGGCACTCAAATACACATAAGCGCCTCCTAAAAATAAAAGATCAAATAATGATCAAAAGAAGAAAAACGCACATACCGGGCGATTGTTGTATTGAGGGTTGACTGGAGGTGGAACCCTAGACGACACTGCCTTGAGGGATGCCCTCACAGGTTGAGGAGGGCTGCCTGGGCCCACAGCCACCGTGGCAACGTGGGTGTCCACCTGTAACACAAAACATAGTATTTACAATGTTGACTCAAAATATTAACCCATTGGTCTTTATTAAATGGCCTACTCTGTTTAGGGTGATGTTCTTCACAGAACAAATTGGAACAGGATTTGTATGTCAATTTCTATCATAAAAAAAAAAAATTGTATGTATTCTCCAAGAATGTACTACATGTGTTTTCACATGACAGAACATGACTTTACTCCACCTCCTCTGGCTTGCCCAGTCGGGCGCATCCGTCATTTTAATGCCGATCTCCTGAGGAACCGAGTAGCCCCCGCCTCCCCTCTTTTTTGGCGGGTCAAGACGATGACAAGCGCGTCACTTTGTTATGCCATCAGGCAGTAATATGTATATGTCCTTCCTATAAACCCACGCCCTGCCAGGGGCAGCGGCGGGCGGCATGAGGGGCAGGAGAGGTCATCGCCTGCCTGCCGCGCAGGCAGGGTGAGGCACTGCAGGCAGAAGGTGGGTACACCCGAAACATCTGGGCGCTCTTTTGGGAGACTCCTGCTCCGCCACGAAAGCAACGGGCAGGTATATAGCGGCTACATTTTTCCGAGCCGGGCGGCCTTCGAAGTCGACGGAGATGGTAGGCCTGGGCGCACAGCTCATTGGCGCCTCCAGCCACGCCCGCTTCTTCCGCTACCGCCGAGATGGCGGAGGATCGCGGTGGCTGGTGGCCAGGTCCTTCTGCCACCAGGGGGTAGCTCGGAGCGTGGCGCATAAGGGCCAGGGAAGTTTATTGGCCGGGTCTGCTTGCAAATGCTACACTGCTCGCTTGTGTTAGACGCTTCTCCTCTGACTCGCCTAGCCACAGGACGCAAATCTGCGGCGACCGCCCATCTTCAAGAAAAAAAAAAACTAATATTAAATTGATTTTAAATTTTATTTCATCTTTTTCTATTTGTATGTATGGTCTTCACAATAAAAAAAAAAAAACTGCCCCCAATGACAACAAACAGCCGGCCATTCAATTTTATATAACGCTTTCAACACTCAAAGTCGCTTACAGAGTCCAGTAGTCATCCTCACACACAGGTGGTGGTGAGCTACATCAGTAGCCAAAGTCTCAATATAACCTTAAATCTCAGACGCACTTTGGAAGTGGTCACATTGTTAAAAGTCTTCATCCTAGTTAAACATGTCGCTGTTTGTTGGCTGCGCCAAGCCTCCGGCTCAGTCCCAGGTCCCGTTAGCCGGTGCCCTTGTCTCTGGAGAGCAGCAGGATGCTCCCCTGTGGTTTAGGCGCCATGAAGCGCCTCCCTGTTTGAGCACGTGTCCCTCTGGAAGCACTGCAATGCTAACGTAGCGCCACGCCGAGGTTGATCGCCATGCATACGCCTCCCCAAGGGGCGCATGTGACTGCCATGGGCACCGTGTTTTTGGGGGGCTGTCTGATTATCAATCGTCGAGAATCATATGGTCAGTGAGTTCTTAGTGTGGAGAACTTAACATATTCCCAAATGCGTACTGGAAATATTTACGTTAACGGGGTTTCAGACGGCACACAGACTTGCTCAGACCATGGAGGGAAAATGAAGTCATTCTAGGGGCGCTGGTCCTGTGTGTGGGATGGAGAGGAGGTTGGCATCAGAGGAGCGGAGCCGGGCGGATGGAGGTGGTGGTGAAGCAGATCGGTGAGGTAGCAGGGGCCTGGTGATGGAGGGCTTTTAGGTGAGGAGAAGGATTTTGAAATGATACGTTAGGGGACGGGGAGCCAGTGGAGGGTCTGGAGAACAGGGGTGATGTGATCGCTGGTGTGGGTGAGCAGTCGAAAGGAAAGCAGAGTTCTTGAATATACTGGAGTTTATTGAGGATTGATGTTGTGCCATAGAGAATGCTGTTCAATAGTCTATTCGGGAGGTGATGAGGCGTGATTAGTTTCAGCAGCAGAGAGGAGAGGATGGACGGAGACTGTGCCGATGTCTCTGAGGTGGAAGAAGGCAGGGCGGGTGATTTGTTTTGATTATGGTGTTCAAGGAGAGGTTGTCTAAACATGACTCCGAGGTTGCGTGGATGTGTGGGGATGGGGACGAGGGCGGTCCATGGAGAGTGCTGAAGGTATGACTGGTTTTTGGTGAGAGATTTGGGACCGATGATGAGCATGTCAGTTTTATCACAGTTGAGTTTTTTAGAAAGTTGGTGTCTATCCAGGATGTCAAAGTTTAAGATACGAATTTTTACTTCTACCAAACCGTGAGCGATAAAGGTCGGAGAAGCCGGACTACCCGGAGCACGCTATAATGTGTGTATTTGCTTTTATTCTCGCTGTGGGTTGTACTTTACTTGGCGAACCGTTTTCGCATACGCAGCCATGGCAGGCGAGATCTGCTGCCGGAGGAGGAAAAGTCTCCCAGACACGGTAGAGACGCCTTCCACTAACAAGTGGGAAGTTTCTGAGTGCGGTCTCTGGTGCTCGACCTGCTTACGCAGGAGACGAAGGGACATGGGGTGAGGGGCGGAGGAGACTAGCGGGGACATGGGGGGAGGGGCGGAGGAGACTAGCGGGGACATGGGGGGAGGGGCGGAGGAGACTAGCGGGGACATGGGGGGAGGGGCGGAGGAGACTAGCGGGGGACATAAAGAGGGGCGGAGAGACTTAGTGGGACATGGGGAGGGGCGGAGGAGACTAGCGGGGACATGGGGAGGGGCGGAGGGTCAGGAAGTCAGGACCGCGAGAGTCCAGAGAGAAGGAGAGAGAGGGGCAGCAGCAGGGCGACTCACAGGGCGCATAAGTGAAGACACGACATCTCAGGCTGGTTAAGGAAAAAGATTCATATGGCTGAAGAAGGCGATGATAAGCCACGCCCCTGCTGGGCGCCTGCCTGTGGCGTCCGTGAACACTTTTTTGGTCGCTACGAACTTTAGCGCAGCCGCTATTAAGAAATATTTTGGTTGGGCGTCCGTGTGAACGCATTTTACTCTAGAGACATAATTAGTGATAAAAGCAGTAGGAATCTTGTGCTTGTTGTAGAGATGACTGTGAATCCAACAGTTTCCCAGATTTCTCGAGAGAAATATAAAGAGGAGAAGTCCACTCTTCTGCTCAAATACATTCCATTGTAATTCTTGAGCTTCTTCAACTTTTTTGAAGCAAATGAGGAGCATTTTCTGAACTATGATTACACCATCATTTCTAAACCTAAATAAGTATTTAAGAATATGTACACGCTCACACAAGCCTTGAGCTTCCTAATGTGGACGTTTTAGGCTTTGGAGTTAGTAGCTCTTTAAAAATCCAAATGTTCTGACAGGTTGCTTTCATCAGATTCAGAGCTGTGCCTCACCACAGGTGCGTCACATTAGGCCAATCAGTGGTGATCTCACACACACACACACACACACACACACACACACACACACACACACACACACACATTACTACCACACACACACACCTTGTCTATCATATATTAGAAGCCACGCCAGACCAACGGCTCAGCAAGTGTGGCAGCGTGAGCTGCAGTGTCTATATATGGAGAGATATTAGAAGAGAAACCAATATTAGAGTTTTCTAGGTCTCATTTAACCCACAAAATAAACACCTATCGGCGCCGCTCGCCCCAATCCTTCCCATTGATCTCTACCATTTTTGGTGATTTGACTATGTTTATTTGACAAGGTTTAATAAATGCTTTTGTAGAAAAAAAAATCCATATGTTTAGATGTTTAAGTTTATGTTCAGCCTATTTAAGATGTTGCTATTATTTTTAAGTTATGTCCAACTTAAAAAACATATTTCAGCAATTTCAGGACAATGTTCTAGCTATTTCCAGACATTTTCTAGTTATTCATTTCTATATTTAAGTTATTATTTTCATTTATTCATTTCCATATTTCAATTAATTTCCAGTTATTCATTTCATATTTCAGCTATTTTCACCTATTCATTTGGGGCTATTTCAGACTCTTTTCAACTATTCATTTAATATTTCAGCTATTTTCAGACATTTTCAGCTATTTTCAAACCTTTTTCTTGTTAAATTTCGCTTTTTACTTTTCAGCTTTCCTCTAAACTTTTAGCATTCCAACTCATTTTCAGGAAATGCATTTTCTAGTTACAGAACAATATGGACTGCTGAAGCATTCCTAACCAATTATACTGGTAAATATGATAATATTATAATTATTATATTATAATTATCTATTATTCTAAATATATAAATATATAAATAAATTGGTACATATAATTGGTGTCCACCATGTTCTTCCAATGGTATTGCGTCCTTGTGCCGCACAATTAAATTTTGACCACGCGTTTTTTTTCCCTGGGTCAAATAATATAAAATATCTAATAAAAGGTAACTACTACAATAAGCTGTTTGATTGTAATAAGCGTTATTTCAGTAATATGACCCTAATAAGTCCTCAATAGATCCTTATTAACATTATGATGGGTTTATAAGACCAACAAAGAGTTAACTAGAACGAAAGCACTGGTAGAGCGATGTTTCTCTAAATCACAAGATCGCATTGAATTATGAACATTTTGGCATTAGTTTCATGCCAATTGATACAAATGACCGCTTATGGTAAAAGAAGTTTGACTTTCATGACATTATTACAAAGACATTACTTTCTTTTTATGTAAGAAATTAATTTCGTTTTTGTTCCTTCTTGATCTAGAGCTGACCTTGGAAGGATTCTTGTATAATTATGGTAATCGCCTTCCCACTCCATCCAGTCTGTGAATTCTCACAGGCCCCCTAAAGCTATCGGGGTGCAGGCGATTCCCAGATCAAAGCTGTTTTTTGCATACACCGCCCAGTATTGGGAGGGCTTCTCAGAGACTCACAGACCAAATTACTGCTGGAAATAACTCTACTTATAGACTCTGGTTTGGCGCGAAAGATCAAAGTAGCAGCATAAGAGGATTTCCACCAGAAAACCTGTTTGTATTCAGTGATGACAAGATCAAGGGCAAACAACCTAACTCTTGAACCCAACCATCCCAAAATCTAATCTACTGTTCCCTGATAATAACCAATCATCCCACTAAATTTTACATCTGCTTAATACTTTTTTACTACGCCAATAACACACACACACACACACACACACACATACAAACACGCCGGGCGGTCAAAACATTACCTTTCCGCATTTTCAATGCAAAGGTATACAGTATCCTATACATTTATTGGCAAATATTCATTCTACTTCCAAAAGAGAACAATAGCTGGCTCTTAGCCCCTAATGCTTCAATATGTCTACCAGCTATCGCTTATGTATGTTACAAATGTTTTATCAGAGCTTTCACCGAAAACAGCTGTCTGAAACAGGGCCAAACTACGTAATATAAACAAGTCAACATTGACTTGGACTTTTAAACGAGACATGCTGTCTCCCTGAGGAAAAGTCCTGTGTTCAACCTACACACACTTAGGACCTCCTAGGATTACCATTTGTGTTAAACCTGGGAATTAGATTAGATATTCCTTTATTGGTCCCAGAGTAGGAAATCTGCATCACAGCATCAGGTGCACACATTAGTAATGATAAGAGATAATAAAAACCAATACAATTATAATTAGTAAATATTATAATATTCAGATATTATAGTATAATGATCTATTATTCTAAATATATAAATAGTATAAATAAATTGGCACATATAATTGGTGTCCACACCATGTTTTTCCAATGGCATTGTGTCCTTGGTGCTTGCCAATTTAATGACTACTGCTTGTTTCTGTCAAAAATAATATAAGATATCTAATAAAAGGTAACTACTACACAAGCTGTTTGATTGTTCATTCATTTCATATTTAGGCATTACATCTCTAATAAGTCCTCAATAGATCCTTATTAACATTATGATGAGTTTATAAGACCAACAAAGAGTTAATCTAGAACGGGTACTGTAGAGCGCATTCTTCACAAATCATAAGATCGGCATTGAATTATGAACATTTTGGCATTAGGGGACCTGGAACCCTGTCATTACATTACTTACCTTCACCAATGACAGATCATCAGACGGTGAGGGCAGGATCCTCCCATGAGCCATAGAGGATGAAGAGATCCTTCAGCCCAGCACAAAGCCCCTTGCTCAGCTCCGGGTGGGGAAATGCCCCTCCGGGCCCCAAGGCCAGGGGAGGGGGAGCGGAAGGGGGCCTGGTCCTTGCTGGGGGGGGAGGAAGCGGGTTTACCCCGGGGAAGAGAGCAAAATTTGTCTGGGAAAAAGGAAACAAAAATTCCGGGAGGTAAAGGAAACCAGAATTGGCAAGGGAGCCCGCTTTTCCCCCCTTTTTTAACTGGGGAAAAAAAAAAATTTGGGGGGGTCGCCGGGGGGGCAATTCATGTAAAACCCTCAGGTAATAGTAAAACACCGTCAATTTTAAATAATATAGATTAATATTTTTTCCCCCCCCCAACTTTTTTGGTTAAAATTCCGGGGGGCTTTATTGGTGCCCCTCCTTTTTTAGAGGGGGTTTTAAAAGAGGCCTCCAGGTAAATAAATAAAATATACTTTTAAAGGGAAAGCCGGTAAATTAAGGAAAAAAAAAATCGCCTAATAATTGTTATTTACAATTCCCAAAAAATCTCCCATATAATTTATTTAAAAAAACTGATAAAAGTCCTGGCTGTATTTTTTCTCGCCCCCGTGCCCGTATCCTCCCCCCCGCTGTTCCGGTTTGGGGAAGTGCGTCTCCTCCGGGTGTTCTCCCCGTTGGGGGGACCGGGCGGGGGGAGAGGCCCGGGGGGACGCCCCGTCCCTTGTCTTTGAGGGGTGGAAGGAGCGGGGACAGAAGGAAGGGCCACGTTTGTTCTGTAAACTTTTTTTTTTCTTTGTTTTCTTTTCTTTTTGGGTTTTTGTTGTTTAATTTCGTTCTCTGTGTTTTTCAAAAAATTGTTAAAGTCCCCCTTTGACGTCTTCCTTTGTGGAATTAATACTGGAAAAATTAAAAAATTTTGTATGATCATTGATTTTTCTGTAAAACTCTGTGTAAAAAAAATTTTTAAAAACGTTGTGCCCAAAAAAGTACCTTTTGATTAAAAATTTTTGCATTATTCTTTGGGGTATTTTTCTATTTTGCTTTAATTTTTAGGGTGAAAAAAAAAAGTTTAAGGAAAAGAGGGGCCCACTTTTTGGTCATTTTTAAAAAAAAAAATTGAAGAGACGGGGAAGGGAACCGCCTAAAAAAAAACCCTTTAAAGAGTTCGGGGCTTTTGGTCTAGCTGAAAAATTTTCCAAAAAAAATAAATTTTATAAAACTGGAGCCCCCTGGCTGTACCCCCCTTTCCCCCTCGGTCCCCTGGGAGAGAGGAGGGTGAGGGGCAGCCGTCGTTCGTTTGGTTTGAGCGCAAACCTGCTCTGTCGCGGCATCTGTGCATTTTCTGCCTAGGAAAAGCTCTCTCTGTGTGCGCTTTGGTTTTTTAAGCTTTGGGCAACTTTGTTGAGCCGTCTCTCTGTGTGAAAATTTGTGTGTCTAACTGGTTTAAAATTTTGTGCAAGACCAGGTGAACACTCTCCGGACTCTCTGTGTGCCTCTCCCCGGGGAGAGACCCCTCTCTGTGCGCTCTCCGTGTGCCCCTCTTTGTTGTTTTTTTGTTGTGTTTTTTGTGAAACATCTCTGTTGGTGCACTCTCCGGTTCAGAAATTTTTGGGCTGGACAAAGGCAAACCCCCGTTGTGGGACCCAACTCTTTGCCGTTCTTTTCAGCTGTTTTGGGGAGCTCGATCTAGCTGTTCGGAGGTCCCCGGATGCGTTTCCCTTTGGTAAGGGGGGTTTCTGGGGGCCCCGGGGACCTTTGTTCAACAACCCTGGCTTTAGGGGGGCTGCATCAGGACCACTTCTGAAGGAGAGTCTGGTGCTTGTGTCTTAAGCTGGAGGTCCAAACCACCAGAACCTCCAGAACCTTGGCGGCGCTGGGCTGGACTCGCCGAGGAGCCGCTCGACGGCCGGGAACGCCGGGGGCTGAAGCTGCCATCGGAGCGCCGCTCGGACGACTCGGCCTCGCTGTCCTCCTCCGGCTCCACGTACGTGAGGCGGGGGTGGTACAGCAGCTCGTCACGCCGGGTCCTGTCTGGTAGAGACGGAACACAACACAGATGACATCATCGGATCACAGCGATGACATCACACTGATGACATCATATCATGCACTATGAACACAGCTCTACCTGTAGAGATGAACACAGCTCTACCTGTGAACCTGAACACAGCTCTACCTGTAGATGAACACAGCTCTACCTGTAGATGAACACAGCTCTACCTGTAGATGAACACACCTCTACCTGTAGATGAACACACCTCTACCTGTAGATGAACACAGCTCTACCTGTAGATGAACACAGCTCTACCTGTAGATGAACACACCTCTACCTGTAGATGAACACACCTCTACCTGTAGATGAACACACTCTACCTGTAGAGATGAACACACCTCTACCTGTAGATGAACACACCTCTACCTGTAGATGAACACACCTCTACCTGTAGATGAACACACCTCTACCTGTAGATGAACACACCTCTACCTGTAGATGAACACAGCACTACCTGTAGATGAACACACCTCTACCTGACAGCTGTCACAGGTGTGTAGCGGACGCATGGCGAATTTAACGCCGCTCCGTCAGACGGGTTTCTGTTTTTGTTTTTGATTTTCTGCAGCTTTTCTTTGACCTTTTGCCATCTCTATCTACATGCTTCGTTCTTATTGTTCAGTTGGCTGTGTGGTTTGGCTTTCGACGCCTAACTTGCAATCTAGCTGGCTACTGACGAGCTATCCCGGATGACACCGCTACTCAACTAACTCACAACTGAAGATCGGAGAGGACGCTGGCGTTGTCTGTTCGCCGCTTTCTCCATCTGAGACTTTAACAACTTTAGTTCCTACCGAGACACTCGGGCGGCGGTTTAGCGTGGCCAGGCAACATCCTTCGTTGGTTAGAATGGCTTTCGCTATACTGTCTCACAACTCCGCCGACTAAAACTCGCAACTGCACCTGGACTCAACATCCCCATCATCAACGAGCTTGGTCTTCTACGTCGCCTCGTTACATTCTACAGAGGTTCCGCCGAACATTTATTTTCCATAACCAGCTAAACTGCTCTGCTACAAACATCCCGTCTCTATGGTCGAGATCCCGGCGCACTGGGTTGGATACAATTCATGGAGCGGATTCCAGTCTGGCGTGAGCGGATTTCAGTGTTCTGCGACCTATACAGAGATTCATCCCACATTCGTTGGTCAAAATCGAACTGTTCAATGCTCAATCCATCAGCATAAATCCACCCTGATTGAAGAACACATCAGGGAGAAAGGACTGGACTTAATGTGCCTAACTGAAACCTGGCATCAGCCAGAGGTTTACTCTGCCCTCAATGAAGCCTGTCCCCCCGGTTACAGTTACCTGGAGGCAGCACGCAGCACCGCCCTGGTGGCGGCCTAGCACTGCTCCACCCACAGGACCTGAGCTGTCCCCCATCCCGCTGCCACAATAACATCTTGTGAGTGTCTTGCATTTAAATGTAAGCCCCTTTCCCATGACTGTTCTTCTCATCTACCGCCCCTAAACCCAACTCCACTTTTTATCCCAGAATTGCCTGATCTCCTCTTAACACTTTGCACTACATCTGTAATTACCATAATCTTAGGAGATTTAAACATTCATGTCGACTCCCTTCATGCCACTCTGCTACCGATCTCCTTCAGCTACTGGACTCCCTAAACCTACAACAACATGTTGATGTCCCCACACATTCAAGGGGACACACACTCGACCTGGTCATCGCAAACTCCGCCTCATCACCGACCTACAGGTTTATGACCTTGGTGTGTCTGACCACAAAATAATATCAATGAAGCTGTCTTTCCTTCTCCCCACATCAAACCCACAGATCCACTTCAGGAATCTGAAAACATTAACATGGATGCCCTGGCTCTGGACCTCAAATCTCTCTCCATTGGCTCTACCAACTTCCTCTCTGGCACTGACTTAGTGGATTCCTACAACCAGTCCCTGAGCAGTCTTCTGACCTTCATGCCCCTATAAAATCCAGGTCAGTCTCCTTCACGCCAGCACCCTGGTACACCTGCGAGCTGCATAAAATGAAGACTGCTGGGCGTGTCATCGAGCGGCGGTTCAAGGCTTCTGGACTGACTGTTCACAAACAGGCATATAGAGAACACAGGAAGGTTTATGCCGAAGCTCTGAGAGATGCGCAGTCCAAGTTTTATTCCACCATTATTAACAACAGCCCCGGTAACTCAAAACAACTTTTCTCTACTGTAAATCATCTTCTCAAACCGCTTTCACTTGTTCATCCTGAGGCCACTGAGGATAGGTGCAATATGCACATCAATTTTTTCCGACAAAAAGTTAAAAATATCCGCCGCACCTCTCCGCCACTGCTGTCCTGCCGCTCACAACCACCGACCCACTATCTGAGTTTGTCCAGCCTCTTTGCTCCTTCTCAACTGTCACACAGGAAGAAGTGGAGGATATGATCAAAACACAAGGCCAACCGCCTGTGCTCTGGGCCCTTTCCCATCAGCTCTGCTCAAGACGGGCACCTCTGCCATCTCTCCACTAATCACCTCGATCTAAAACCACTCGGTCCTCGCCGGCCATATTCCATCTGCGTTAAAACTGCTGTCATCAGACCACTACTAAAAAAAACACCCTGGATCCAGAGGTTTTTTCCAACTACAGGCCCATTTCAAATCTTCCATTTCTGTCCAAAGTTCTAGAAAAGGCAGTTGCAGCACAACTTCACGATCATCTCAAAGACAATAACCTTTTCGAGAAGTTTCAGTCTGGTTTCCGCCATGGCCATAGCACTGAAACAGCCTTGGTCAGGGTCACAAATGACCTCATGATGGCAGCAGATACCGGTTCCCCATCTCTACTCATCCTCCTGGACCTAACAGCTGCTTTTGATACAATTGACCATAACATCCTCCTTCACCATCTGAAATACACTATTGGACTCTCTGATAAAATACATAACTGGTTCACCTCATATCTATCCGACAGAACGGAATACGTTACCCTGGGCAAAGCAAAATCATACACCCACAACGTCACCTGCGGTGTGTCCCCAGGGCTCAGTGCTGGGCCCCACTCTCTTCACCCTCTATCTGCTTCCCTGGGTAATATAATCAGCAGGCATGGGGTATCCTACCACTGCTATGCTGATGACACACAGCTCTATATGAGGACAACCCCACTTCTTCTGATTCCAACTCTATATCCACACTCACCACCTGCCTGGAGGACATAGAGACATGGATGAAACTCAATTTTCTTCAGCTAAACAGTTCAAAAACAGAAGCCATCCTAGTTGGCACACCACATCAACTCCGCTCTTCCACCATCACCTGCATTACCTTCTCGGTCAAAACGTACCTCTCTCCACATCTGTCACCAACCTTGGTGTTAAAATGGATTCCAATCTCACTTTTGACACCCACATCAAACACCTCCATAAGACAGCTTTCTATCACCTCAGGAACATCGCCAAACTCCGTCCAACACTCAATCTGGCAGATGCAGAGAAACTTGTCCATGCCTTTGTATCATCCAGGCTGGATTACTGTAATGCTCTCCTCACCGGAATCTCAAACAAGAACATCCAGAGATTACAATATATCCAGAACAGCGCTGCCAGGATCCTGCTAAGAGTCCGTAAATATGATCACATCACCCCCGTTCTGAAATCATTACACTGGCTCCCCATCCCACACAGAATTGAGTACAAGCTCTCCCTCATCACTCATCAGTGCATTCATGGACATGCTCCCCAATACCTGAAAGAACTGCTCACCCCCCAGACCTCCTCATTTAACCTCCGTTCTTCAACCAACAACACACTCCAAGTCCCCAGAACCAAGCTCCGCACTATGGGAGATCGGGCCTTCTTCTCTGCAGCTCCGAGGATATGGAACACCCTCCCTGAACATCTGAGGGCCCCACAGACTGCAGAGGCTTTTAAGCGTGACCTGAAAACTCACCTTTTTAAGAAAGCTTACTGCTAAAATATCTTTTATGGGCTTTGCTTTTAAATATATCTTAAAATTTTAGCTTTTTATTGTTGTTTTATTCTGCTCTGTAGCACTTTGAGATTGCTCAAATATGAAGTGCAATATAAATGCAATGTATTATTATTATTATTACCTGTAGATGAACACACCTCTACCTGTAGATGAACACAGCTCTACCTGTAGATGGACACACCTCTACCTGTAGATGAACACACCTCTACCTGTAGATGAACACAGCTCTACCTGTAGATGAACACAGCTCTACCTGTAGATGAACACAGCTCTACCTGTAGATGAACACAGCTCTACCTGTGAACCTGAACACAGCTCTACCTGTAGATGAACACACCTCTACCTGTAGATGAACACAGCTCTACCTGTGAACCTGAACACAGCTCTACCTGTAGATGAACACAGCTCTACCTGTAGATGAACACAGCTCTACCTGTAGATGAACACAGCTCTACCTGTGATATTGGGCTGTATAAAACAAACTGAATTGATCATTTAACTGAATCATAATTCCTCAGTAACAGTTGATGCATTCGGTTCGTGTCTCTACCTGAAGAACAACCTGAAGCTGTTTGATGTTTCGGGGATACATCACCGAACGGAGACAATAACCAGAGCAAATGTATTCAGCCCAACGATGGAGACAATCATCCCAAAGTGAAAGGCCTGTTGCTCATCGTGACACAACACAGACACAACACAGACACAACACAGACACAACACAGACACAACACTGACACAACCCTGACACAACACTGACACAACACTGACACAACACTGACACAACACTGACACAACACTGACACACCTTTAACGGAGTCCGTTATCCAGTCGGGGGTGACCGTCTGGATGCCCGGGTGCTTCAGGGCACACTCAAACTTGGCCTGGAGGGGGAAACAGGAGAACAGTGGAATTAGAAGAGCACACCATGATGTACAGGATCAATAGCGTCCATGGAGGACACGGGTACAGGATCAATAGCGTCCATGGAGGACA
>JAYMGU010000362.1:0-50681 GCA_036178185.1 Liparis tanakae
ATGTCATCAAACTTGTAAGAATTGAGTGCTAAGACACTTTCTTTGGTTGAAAACCCAGAAAATAGCTTTTGTTTAGGAAAATACACTTTTGGTCTCTCTGCGGGCTGAAAATCAGTTTAAGAGCATAAAAACTAGATGTTGCTGCTTTGAGGCAGTAAAGTGATGAAAGCATCAGGTATTCATGAAAATGTCATCAAACTTGTAAGAATTGAGTGCTAAGACACTTTCTTTGGTTGAAAACCCAGAAAATAGCTTTTGTTTAGGAAAATACACTTTTGGTCTCTCTGCGGGCTGAAAATCAGTTTAAGAGCATAAAACTAGATGTTGCTGCTTTGAGGCAGTAAAGTGATGAAAGCATCAGGTATTCATGAAAATGTCATTAAACTTGTAAGAATTGAGTGCTAAGACACTTTCTTTGGTTAAAAACCCAGAAAATAGCTTTTGTTTAGGAAAATACACTTTTGGTCTCTCTGCGGGCTGAAAATCAGTTTAAGAGCATAAAACTAGATGTTGCTGCTTTGAGGCAGTAAAGTGATGAAAGCATCAGGTATTCATGAAAATGTCATCAAACTTGTAAGAATTGAGTGCTAAGACACTTTCTTTGGTTGAAAACCCAGAAAATAGCTTTTGTTTAGGAAAATACACTTTTGGTCTCTCTGCGGGCTGAAAATCAGTTTAAGAGCATAAAAACTAGATGTTGCTGCTTTGAGGCAGTAAAGTGATGAAAGCATCAGGTATTCATGAAAATGTCATCAAACTTGTAAGAATTGAGTGCTAAGACACTTTCTTTGGTTGAAAACCCAGAAAATAGCTTTTGTTTAGGAAAATACACTTTTGGTCTCTCTGCGGGCTGAAAATCAGTTTAAGAGCATAAAAACTAGATGTTGCTGCTTTGAGGCAGTAAAGTGATGAAAGCATCAGGTATTCATGAAAATGTCATCAAACTTGTAAGAATTGAGTGCTAAGACACTTTCTTTGGTTAAAAACCCAGAAAATAGCTTTTGTTTAGGAAAATACACTTTTGGTCTCTCTGCGGGCTGAAAATCAGTTTAAGAGCATAAAAACTAGATGTTGCTGCTTTCAGGCAGTAAAGTGATGAAAGCATCAGGTATTCATGAAAATGTCATCAAACTTGTAAGAATTGAGTGCTAAGACACTTTCTTTGGTTGAAAACCCAGAAAATAGCTTTTGTTTAGGAAAATACACTTTTGGTCTCTCTGCGGGCTGAAAATCAGTTTAAGAGCATAAAAACTAGATGTTGCTGCTTTGAGGCAGTAAAGTGATGAAAGCATCAGGTATTCATGAAAATGTCATCAAACTTGTAAGAATTGAGTGCTAAGACACTTTCTTTGGTTGAAAACCCAGAAAATAGCTTTTGTTTAGGAAAATACACTTTGGTCTCTCTGCGGGCTGAAAATCAGTTTAAGAGCATAAAAACTAGATGTTGCTGCTTTGAGGCAGTAAAGTGATGAAAGCATCAGGTATTCATGAAAATGTCATCAAACTTGTAAGAATTGAGTGCTAAGACACTTTCTTTGGTTGAAAAACCCAGAAAATAGCTTTTGTTTAGGAAAATACACTTTTGGTCTCTCTGCGGGCTGAAAATCAGTTTAAGAGCATAAAACTAGATGTTGCTGCTTTGAGGCAGTAAAGTGATGAAAGCATCAGGTATTCATGAAAATGTCATCAAACTTGTAAGAATTGAGTGCTAAGACACTTTTTTTGGTTGAAAACCCAGAAAATATTTGTTTAGGAAAATACACTTTTGGTCTCTCTGCGGGCTGAAAATCAGTTTAAGAGCATAAAAACTAGATGTTGCTGCTTTGAGGCAGTAAAGTGATGAAAGCATCAGGTATTCATGAAAATGTCATCAAACTTGTAAGAATTGAGTGCTAAGACACTTTCTTTGGTTGAAAACCCAGAAAATAGCTTTTGTTTAGGAAAATACACTTTTGGTCTCTCTCTGCGGGCTGAAAATCAGTTTAAGAGCATAAAAACTAGATGTTGCTGCTTTGAGGCAGTAAAGTGATGAAAGCATCAGGTATTCATGAAAATGTCATCAAACTTGTAAGAATTGAGTGCTAAGACACTTTCTTTGGTTGAAAACCCAGAAAATAGCTTTTGTTTAGGAAAATACACTTTTGGTCTCTCTGCGGGCTGAAAATCAGTTTAAGAGCATAAAAACTAGATGTTGCTGCTTTGAGGCAGTAAAGTGATGAAAGCATCAGGTATTCATGAAAATGTCATCAAACTTGTAAGAATTGAGTGCTAAGACACTTTCTTTGGTTGAAAACCCAGAAAATAGCTTTTGTTTAGGAAAATACACTTTTGGTCTCTCTGCGGGCTGAAAATCAGTTTAAGAGCATAAAAACTAGATGTTGCTGCTTTGAGGCAGTAAAGTGATGAAAGCATCAGGTATTCATGAAAATGTCATCAAACTTGTAAGAATTGAGTGCTAAGACACTTTCTTTGGTTGAAAACCCAGAAAATAGCTTTTGTTTAGGAAAATACACTTTTGGTCTCTCTGCGGGCTGAAAATCAGTTTAAGAGCATAAAAACTAGATGTTGCTGCTTTGAGGCAGTAAAGTGATGAAAGCATCAGGTATTCATGAAAATGTCATCAAACTTGTAAGAATTGAGTGCTAAGACACTTTCTTTGGTTGAAAACCCAGAAAATAGCTTTTGTTTAGGAAAATACACTTTTGGTCTCTCTGCGGGCTGAAAATCAGTTTAAGAGCATAAAAACTAGATGTTGCTGCTTTGAGGCAGTAAAGTGATGAAAGCATCAGGTATTCATGAAAATGTCATCAAACTTGTAAGAATTGAGTGCTAAGACACTTTCTTTGGTTGAAAAACCCAGAAAATAGCTTTTGTTTAGGAAAATACACTTTTGGTCTCTCTGCGGGCTGAAAATCAGTTTAAGAGCATAAAAACTAGATGTTGCTGCTTTGAGGCAGTAAAGTGATGAAAGCATCAGGTATTCATGAAAATGTCATCAAACTTGTAAGAATTGAGTGCTAAGACACTTTCTTTGGTTGAAAACCCAGAAAATAGCTTTTGTTTAGGAAAATACACTTTTGGTCTCTCTGCGGGCTGAAAATCAGTTTAAGAGCATAAAAACTAGATGTTGCTGCTTTGAGGCAGTAAAGTGATGAAAGCATCAGGTATTCATGAAAATGTCATCAAACTTGTAAGAATTGAGTGCTAAGACACTTTCTTTGGTTGAAAACCCAGAAAATAGCTTTTGTTTAGGAAAATACACTTTTGGTCTCTCTGCGGGCTGAAAATCAGTTTAAGAGCATAAAAACTAGATGTTGCTGCTTTGAGGCAGTAAAGTGATGAAAGCATCAGGTATTCATGAAAATGTCATCAAACTTGTAAGAATTGAGTGCTAAGACACTTTCTTTGGTTGAAAACCCAGAAAATAGCTTTTGTTTAGGAAAATACACTTTTGGTCTCTCTGCGGGCTGAAAATCAGTTTAAGAGCATAAAAACTAGATGTTGCTGCTTTGAGGCAGTAAAGTGATGAAAGCATCAGGTATTCATGAAAATGTCATCAAACTTGTAAGAATTGAGTGCTAAGACACTTTCTTTGTTTAAAAACCCAGAAAATAGCTTTTGTTTAGGAAAATACACTTTTGGTCTCTCTGCGGGCTGAAAATCAGTTTAAGAGCATAAAAACTAGATGTTGCTGCTTTGAGGCAGTAAAGTGATGAAAGCATCAGGTATTCATGAAAATGTCATCAAACTTGTAAGAATTGAGTGCTAAGACACTTTCTTTGGTTGAAAACCCAGAAAATAGCTTTTGTTTAGGAAAATACACTTTTGGTCTCTCTGCGGGCTGAAAATCAGTTTAAGAGCATAAAAACTAGATGTTGCTGCTTTCAGGCAGTAAAGTGATGAAAGCATCAGGTATTCATGAAAATGTCATCAAACTTGTAAGAATTGTGTGCTAAGACGTTGTCTTTGGTTGAAAACCCAGAAAATAGCTTTTGTTTAGGAAAATACACTTTTGGTCTCTCTGCGGGCTGAAAATCAGTTTAAGAGCATAAAACTAGATGTTGCTGCTTTGAGGCAGTAAAGTGATGAAAGCATCAGGTATTCATGAAAATGTCATCAAACTTGTAAGAATTGAGTGCTAAGACACTTTCTTTGGTTGAAAACCCAGAAAATAGCTTTTGTTTAGGAAAATACACTTTTGGTCTCTCTGCGGGCTGAAAATCAGTTTAAGAGCATAAAAACTAGATGTTGCTGCTTTCAGGAGGCAGTAAAGTGATGAAAGCATCAGGTATTCATGAAAATGTCATCAAACTTGTAAGAATTGAGTGCTAAGACACTTTCTTTGGTTGAAAACCCAGAAAATAGCTTTTGTTTAGGAAAATACACTTTTGGTCTCTCTGCGGGCTGAAAATCAGTTTAAGAGCATAAAAACTAGATGTTGCTGCTTTGAGGCAGTAAAGTGATGAAAGCATCAGGTATTCATGAAAATGTCATCAAACTTGTAAGAATTGAGTGCTAAGACACTTTCTTTGGTTGAAAACCCAGAAAATAGCTTTTGTTTAGGAAAATACACTTTTGGTCTCTCTGCGGGCTGAAAATCAGTTTAAGAGCATAAAAACTAGATGTTGCTGCTTTGAGGCAGTAAAGTGATGAAAGCATCAGGTATTCATGAAAATGTCATCAAACTTGTAAGAATTGAGTGCTAAGACACTTTCTTTGGTTGAAAACCCAGAAAATAGCTTTTGTTTAGGAAAATACACTTTTGGTCTCTCTGCGGGCTGAAAATCAGTTTAAGAGCATAAAAACTAGATGTTGCTGCTTTGAGGCAGTAAAGTGATGAAAGCATCAGGTATTCATGAAAATGTCATCAAACTTGTAAGAATTGAGTGCTAAGACACTTTCTTTGGTTGAAAACCCAGAAAATAGCTTTTGTTTAGGAAAATACACTTTTGGTCTCTCTGCGGGCTGAAAATCAGTTTAAGAGCATAAAACTAGATGTTGCTGCTTTGAGGCAGTAAAGTGATGAAAGCATCAGGTATTCATGAAAATGTCATCAAACTTGTAAGAATTGAGTGCTAAGACACTTTCTTTGGTTGAAAACCCAGAAAATAGCTTTTGTTTAGGAAAATACACTTTTGGTCTCTCTGCGGGCTGAAAATCAGTTTAAGAGCATAAAAACTAGATGTTGCTGCTTTCAGGCAGTAAAGTGATGAAAGCATCAGGTATTCATGAAAATGTCATCAAACTTGTAAGAATTGAGTGCTAAGACACTTTCTTTGGTTGAAAACCCAGAAAATAGCTTTTGTTTAGGAAAATACACTTTTGGTCTCTCTGCGGGCTGAAAATCAGTTTAAGAGCATAAAAACTAGATGTTGCTGCTTTCAGGCAGTAAAGTGATGAAAGCATCAGGTATTCATGAAAATGTCATCAAACTTGTAAGAATTGTGTGCTAAGACGTTGTCTTTGGTTGAAAACCCAGAAAATAGCTTTTGTTTAGGAAAATACACTTTTGGTCTCTCTGCGGGCTGAAAATCAGTTTAAGAGCATAAAAACTAGATGTTGCTGCTTTGAGGCAGTAAAGTGATGAAAGCATCAGGTATTCATGAAAATGTCATCAAACTTGTAAGAATTGAGTGCTAAGACACTTTCTTTGGTTGAAAAACCCAGAAAATAGCTTTTGTTTAGGAAAATACACTTTTGGTCTCTCTGGGCTGAAAATCAGTTTAAGAGCATAAAAACTAGATGTTGCTGCTTTCAGGCAGTAAAGTGATGAAAGCATCAGGTATTCATGAAAATGTCATCAAACTTGTAAGAATTGAGTGCTAAGACACTTTCTTTGGTTGAAAACCCAGAAAATAGCTTTTGTTTAGGAAAATACACTTTTGGTCTCTCTGCGGGCTGAAAATCAGTTTAAGAGCATAAAACTAGATGTTGCTGCTTTGAGGCAGTAAAGTGATGAAAGCATCAGGTATTCATGAAAATGTCATCAAACTTGTAAGAATTGAGTGCTAAGACACTTTCTTTGGTTGAAAACCCAGAAAATAGCTTTTGTTTAGGAAAATACACTTTTGGTCTCTCTGCGGGCTGAAAATCAGTTTAAGAGCATAAAAACTAGATGTTGCTGCTTTCAGGCAGTAAAGTGATGAAAGCATCAGGTATTCATGAAAATGTCATCAAACTTGTAAGAATTGAGTGCTAAGACACTTTCTTTGGTTGAAAACCCAGAAAATAGCTTTTGTTTAGGAAAATACACTTTTGGTCTCTCTGCGGGCTGAAAATCAGTTTAAGAGCATAAAAACTAGATGTTGCTGCTTTGAGGCAGTAAAGTGATGAAAGCATCAGGTATTCATGAAAATGTCATCAAACTTGTAAGAATTGAGTGCTAAGACACTTTCTTTGGTTGAAAACCCAGAAAATAGCTTTTGTTTAGGAAAATACACTTTTGGTCTCTCTGCGGGCTGAAAATCAGTTTAAGAGCATAAAAACTAGATGTTGCTGCTTTGAGGCAGTAAAGTGATGAAAGCATCAGGTATTCATGAAAATGTCATCAAACTTGTAAGAATTGAGTGCTAAGACACTTTCTTTGGTTGAAAACCCAGAAAATAGCTTTTGTTTAGGAAAATACACTTTTGGTCTCTCTGCGGGCTGAAAATCAGTTTAAGAGCATAAAACTAGATGTTGCTGCTTTGAGGCAGTAAAGTGATGAAAGCATCAGGTATTCATGAAAATGTCATCAAACTTGTAAGAATTGAGTGCTAAGACACTTTCTTTGGTTAAAAACCCAGAAAATAGCTTTTGTTTAGGAAAATACACTTTTGGTCTCTCTGCGGGCTGAAAATCAGTTTAAGAGCATAAAGACTAGATGTTGCTGCTTTGAGGCAGTAAAGTGATGAAAGCATCAGGTATTCATGAAAATGTCATCAAACTTGTAAGAATTGAGTGCTAAGACACTTTCTTTGGTTGAAAACCCAGAAAATAGCTTTTGTTTAGGAAAATACACTTTTGGTCTCTCTCTGCGGGCTGAAAATCAGTTTAAGAGCATAAAACTAGATGTTGCTGCTTTGAGGCAGTAAAGTGATGAAAGCATCAGGTATTCATGAAAATGTCATCAAACTTGTAAGAATTGAGTGCTAAGACACTTTCTTTGGTTGAAAACCCAGAAAATAGCTTTTGTTTAGGAAAATACACTTTTGGTCTCTCTGCGGGCTGAAAATCAGTTTAAGAGCATAAAAACTAGATGTTGCTGCTTTGAGGCAGTAAAGTGATGAAAGCATCAGGTATTCATGAAAATGTCATCAAACTTGTAAGAATTGAGTGCTAAGACACTTTCTTTGGTTGAAAACCCAGAAAATAGCTTTTGTTTAGGAAAATACACTTTTGGTCTCTCTGCGGGCTGAAAATCAGTTTAAGAGCATAAAAACTAGATGTTGCTGCTTTGAGGCAGTAAAGTGATGAAAGCATCAGGTATTCATGAAAATGTCATCAAACTTGTAAGAATTGAGTGCTAAGACACTTTCTTTGGTTGAAAACCCAGAAAATAGCTTTTGTTTAGGAAAATACACTTTTGGTCTCTCTGCGGGCTGAAAATCAGTTTAAGAGCATAAAAACTAGATGTTGCTGCTTTGAGGCAGTAAAGTGATGAAAGCATCAGGTATTCATGAAAATGTCATCAAACTTGTAAGAATTGAGTGCTAAGACACTTTCTTTGGTTGAAAACCCAGAAAATAGCTTTTGTTTAGGAAAATACACTTTTGGTCTCTCTGCGGGCTGAAAATCAGTTTAAGAGCATAAAACTAGATGTTGCTGCTTTGAGGCAGTAAAGTGATGAAAGCATCAGGTATTCATGAAAATGTCATCAAACTTGTAAGAATTGAGTGCTAAGACACTTTCTTTGGTTGAAAACCCAGAAAATAGCTTTTGTTTAGGAAAATACTTTTGGTCTCTCTGCGGGCTGAAAATCAGTTTAAGAGCATAAAACTAGATGTTGCTGCTTTGAGGCAGTAAAGTGATGAAAGCATCAGGTATTCATGAAAATGTCATCAAACTTGTAAGAATTGAGTGCTAAGACACTTTCTTTGGTTGAAAACCCAGAAAAAAGCATTTGTTTAGGAAAAAACACTGTTGGTCTCTCTGCGGGCTGAAAATCAGTTTAAGAGCATAAAAACTAGATGTTGCTGCTTTGCTTTCAGGCAGTAAAGTGATGAAAGCATCAGGTATTCATGAAAATGTCATTAAACTTGTAAGAATTGAGTGCTAAGACACTTTCTTTGGTTAAAAACCCAGAAAATAGCTTTTGTTTAGGAAAATACACTTTTGGTCTCTCTGCGGGCTGAAAATCAGTTTAAGAGCATAAAAACTAGATGTTGCTGCTTTGAGGCAGTAAAGTGATGAAAGCATCAGGTATTCATGAAAATGTCATCAAACTTGTAAGAATTGAGTGCTAAGACACTTTCTTTGGTTGAAAACCCAGAAAATAGCTTTTGTTTAGGAAAATACACTTTTGGTCTCTCTGCGGGCTGAAAATCAGTTTAAGAGCATAAAAACTAGATGTTGCTGCTTTGAGGCAGTAAAGTGATGAAAGCATCAGGTATTCATGAAAATGTCATCAAACTTGTAAGAATTGAGTGCTAAGACACTTTCTTTGGTTGAAAACCCAGAAAAAAAGTGTATTTTCCTTTTGTTTAGGAAAATACACTTTTGGTCTCTCTGCGGGCTGAAAATCAGTTTAAGAGCATAAAAACTAGATGTTGCTGCTTTGAGGCAGTAAAGTGATGAAAGCATCAGGTATTCATGAAAATGTCATCAAACTTGTAAGAATTGAGTGCTAAGACACTTTCTTTGGTTGAAAACCCAGAAAATAGCTTTTGTTTAGGAAAATACACTTTTGGTCTCTCTGCGGGCTGAAAATCAGTTTAAGAGCATAAAAACTAGATGTTGCTGCTTTCAGGCAGTAAAGTGATGAAAGCATCAGGTATTCATGAAAATGTCATCAAACTTGTAAGAATTGAGTGCTAAGACACTTTCTTTGGTTGAAAACCCAGAAAATAGCTTTTGTTTAGGAAAATACACTTTTGGTCTCTCTGCGGGCTGAAAATCAGTTTAAGAGCATAAAAACTAGATGTTGCTGCTTTGAGGCAGTAAAGTGATGAAAGCATCAGGTATTCATGAAAATGTCATCAAACTTGTAAGAATTGAGTGCTAAGACACTTTCTTTGGTTGAAAAACCCAGAAAATAGCTTTTGTTTAGGAAAATACACTTTTGGTCTCTCTGCGGGCTGAAAATCAGTTTAAGAGCACTGGCATAAAAACTAGATGTTGCTGCTTTGAGGCAGTAAAGTGATGAAAGCATCAGGTATTCATGAAAATGTCATCAAACTTGTAAGAATTGAGTGCTAAGACACTTTCTTTGGTTGAAAACCCAGAAAATAGCTTTTGTTTAGGAAAATACACTTTTGGTCTCTCTCTGCGGGCTGAAAATCAGTTTAAGAGCATAAAACTAGATGTTGCTGCTTTGAGGCAGTAAAGTGATGAAAGCATCAGGTATTCATGAAAATGTCATCAAACTTGTAAGAATTGAGTGCTAAGACACTTTCTTTGGTTGAAAACCCAGAAAATAGCTTTTGTTTAGGAAAATACACTTTTGGTCTCTCTGCGGGCTGAAAATCAGTTTAAGAGCATAAAAACTAGATGTTGCTGCTTTGAGGCAGTAAAGTGATGAAAGCATCAGGTATTCATGAAAATGTCATCAAACTTGTAAGAATTGAGTGCTAAGACACTTTCTTTGGTTAAAAACCCAGAAAATAGCTTTTGTTTAGGAAAATACACTTTTGGTCTCTCTGCGGGCTGAAAATCAGTTTAAGAGCATAAAAACTAGATGTTGCTGCTTTGAGGCAGTAAAGTGATGAAAGCATGAAAGCATCAGGTATTCATGAAAATGTCATCAAACTTGTAAGAATTGAGTGCTAAGACACTTTCTTTGGTTGAAAACCCAGAAAATAGCTTTTGTTTAGGAAAATACACTTTTGGTCTCTCTGCGGGCTGAAAATCAGTTTAAGAGCATAAAAAACTAGATGTTGCTGCTTTGAGGCAGTAAAGTGATGAAAGCATCAGGTATTCATGAAAATGTCATCAAACTTGTAAGAATTGTGTGCTAAGACGTTGTCTTTGGTTGAAAACCCAGAAAATAGCTTTTGTTTAGGAAAATACACTTTTGGTCTCTCTGCGGGCTGAAAATCAGTTTAAGAGCATAAAAACTAGATGTTGCTGCTTTGAGGCAGTAAAGTGATGAAAGCATCAGGTATTCATGAAAATGTCATCAAACTTGTAAGAATTGAGTGCTAAGACACTTTCTTTGGTTGAAAACCCAGAAAATAGCTTTTGTTTAGGAAAATACACTTTTGGTCTCTCTGCGGGCTGAAAATCAGTTTAAGAGCATAAAAACTAGATGTTGCTGCTTTGAGGCAGTAAAGTGATGAAAGCATCAGGTATTCATGAAAATGTCATCAAACTTGTAAGAATTGAGTGCTAAGACACTTTCTTTGGTTGAAAACCCAGAAAATAGCTTTTGTTTAGGAAAATACACTTTTTTGGTCTCTCTGCCGGCTGAAAATCAGTTTAAGAGCATAAAAACTAGATGTTGCTGCTTTGAGGCAGTAAAGTGATGAAAGCATCAGGTATTCATGAAAATGTCATCAAACTTGTAAGAATTGAGTGCTAAGACACTTTCTTTGGTTGAAAACCCAGAAAATAGCTTTTGTTTAGGAAAATACACTTTTGGTCTCTCTGCGGGCTGAAAATCAGTTTAAGAGCATAAAAACTAGATGTTGCTGCTTTGAGGCAGTAAAGTGATGAAAGCATCAGGTATTCATGAAAATGTCATCAAACTTGTAAGAATTGAGTGCTAAGACACTTTCTTTGGTTGAAAACCCAGAAAATAGCTTTTGTTTAGGAAAATACACTTTTGGTCTCTCTGCGGGCTGAAAATCAGTTTAAGAGCATAAAACTAGATGTTGCTGCTTTGAGGCAGTAAAGTGATGAAAGCATCAGGTATTCATGAAAATGTCATCAAACTTGTAAGAATTGAGTGCTAAGACACTTTCTTTGGTTGAAAACCCAGAAAATAGCTTTTGTTTAGGAAAATACACTTTTGGTCTCTCTCTGGGCTGAAAATCAGTTTAAGAGCATAAAAACTAGATGTTGCTGCTTTGAGGCAGTAAAGTGATGAAAGCATCAGGTATTCATGAAAATGTCATCAAACTTGTAAGAATTGAGTGCTAAGAGACTTTCTTTGGTTGAAAACCCAGAAAATAGCTTTTGTTTAGGAAAATACACTTTTGGTCTCTCTGCGGGCTGAAAATCAGTTTAAGAGCATAAAAACTAGATGTTGCTGCTTTGAGGCAGTAAAGTGATGAAAGCATCAGGTATTCATGAAAATGTCATCAAACTTGTAAGAATTGAGTGCTAAGACACTTTCTTTGGTTGAAAACCCAGAAAATAGCTTTTGTTTAGGAAAATACACTTTTGGTCTCTCTTCGGGCTGAAAATCAGTTTAAGAGCATAAAAACTAGATGTTGCTGCTTTGAGGCAGTAAAGTGATGAAAGCATCAGGTATTCATGAAAATGTCATCAAACTTGTAAGAATTGAGTGCTAAGACACTTTCTTTGGTTGAAAACCCAGAAAATAGCTTTTGTTTAGGAAAATACACTTTTGGTCTCTCTGCGGGCTGAAAATCAGTTTAAGAGCATAAAAACTAGATGTTGCTGCTTTGAGGCAGTAAAGTGATGAAAGCATCAGGTATTCATGAAAATGTCATCAAACTTGTAAGAATTGAGTGCTAAGACACTTTCTTTGGTTGAAAACCCAGAAAATAGCTTTTGTTTAGGAAAATACACTTTTGGTCTCTCTGCGGGCTGAAAATCAGTTTAAGAGCATAAAAAACTAGATGTTGCTGCTTTGAGGCAGTAAAGTGATGAAAGCATCAGGTATTCATGAAAATGTCATCAAACTTGTAAGAATTGAGTGCTAAGACACTTTCTTTGGTTGAAAACCCAGAAAATAGCTTTTGTTTAGGAAAATACACTTTTGGTCTCTCTGCGGGCTGAAAATCAGTTTAAGAGCATAAAAACTAGATGTTGCTGCTTTGAGGCAGTAAAGTGATGAAAGCATCAGGTATTCATGAAAATGTCATCAAACTTGTAAGAATTGAGTGCTAAGACACTTTCTTTGGTTGAAAACCCAGAAAATAGCTTTTGTTTAGGAAAATACACTTTTGGTCTCTCTGCTGGCTGAAAATCAGTTTAAGAGCATAAAAACTAGATGTTGCTGCTTTGAGGCAGTAAAGTGATGAAAGCATCAGGTATTCATGAAAATGTCATCAAACTTGTAAGAATTGAGTGCTAAGACACTTTCTTTGGTTGAAAACCCAGAAAATAGCTTTTGTTTAGGAAAATACACTTTTGGTCTCTCTGCGGGCTGAAAATCAGTTTAAGAGCATAAAAACTAGATGTTGCTGCTTTGAGGCAGTAAAGTGATGAAAGCATCAGGTATTCATGAAAATGTCATCAAACTTGTAAGAATTGAGTGCTAAGACACTTTCTTTGGTTGAAAACCAAGAAAAAATAGCTTTTGTTTAGAAAATACACTTTGGTCTCTCTCTGCGGGCTGAAAATCAGTTTAAGAGCATAAAAACTAGATGTTGCTGCTTTGAGGCAGTAAAGTGATGAAAGCATCAGGTATTCATGAAAATGTCATCAAACTTGTAAGAATTGAGTGCTAAGACACTTTCTTTGGTTGAAAACCCAGAAAATAGCTTTTGTTTAGGAAAATACACTTTTGGTCTCTCTGCGGGCTGAAAATCAGTTTAAGAGCATAAAAACTAGATGTTGCTGCTTTGAGGCAGTAAAGTGATGAAAGCATCAGGTATTCATGAAAATGTCATCAAACTTGTAAGAATTGAGTGCTAAGACACTTTCTTTGGTTGAAAACCCAGAAAATAGCTTTGTTTAGGAAAATACACTTTTGGTCTCTCTGCGGGCTGAAAATCAGTTTAAGAGCATAAAAACTAGATGTTGCTGCTTTGAGGCAGTAAAGTGATGAAAGCATCAGGTATTCATGAAAATGTCATCAAACTTGTAAGAATTGAGTGCTAAGACACTTTCTTTGGTTGAAAACCCAGAAAATAGCTTTTGTTTAGGAAAATACACTTTTGGTCTCTCTGCGGGCTGAAAATCAGTTTAAGAGCATAAAACTAGATGTTGCTGCTTTGAGGCAGTAAAGTGATGAAAGCATCAGGTATTCATGAAAATGTCATCAAACTTGTAAGAATTGAGTGCTAAGACACTTTCTTTGGTTGAAAACCCAGAAAATAGCTTTTGTTTAGGAAAATACACTTTTGGTCTCTCTGCGGGCTGAAAATCAGTTTAAGAGCATAAAAACTAGATGTTGCTGCTTTGAGGCAGTAAAGTGATGAAAGCATCAGGTATTCATGAAAATGTCATCAAACTTGTAAGAATTGAGTGCTAAGACACTTTCTTTGGTTGAAAACCCAGAAAATAGCTTTTGTTTAGGAAAATACACTTTTGGTCTCTCTGCGGGCTGAAAATCAGTTTAAGAGCATAAAAACTAGATGTTGCTGCTTTGAGGCAGTAAAGTGATGAAAGCATCAGGTATTCATGAAAATGTCATCAAACTTGTAAGAATTGAGTGCTAAGACACTTTCTTTGGTTGAAAACCCAGAAAATAGCTTTTGTTTAGGAAAATACACTTTTGGTCTCTCTGGGCTGAAAATCAGTTTAAGAGCATAAAACTAGATGTTGCTGCTTTGAGGCAGTAAAGTGATGAAAGCATCAGGTATTCATGAAAATGTCATCAAACTTGTAAGAATTGTGTGCTAAGACGTTGTCTTTGGTTGAAAACCCAGAAAATAGCTTTTGTTTAGGAAAATACACTTTTGGTCTCTCTGCGGGCTGAAAATCAGTTTAAGAGCATAAAAACTAGATGTTGCTGCTTTGAGGCAGTAAAGTGATGAAAGCATCAGGTATTCATGAAAATGTCATCAAACTTGTAAGAATTGAGTGCTAAGACACTTTCTTTGGTTGAAAACCCAGAAAATAGCTTTTGTTTAGGAAAATACACTTTTGGTCTCTCTGCGGGCTGAAAATCAGTTTAAGAGCATAAAAACTAGATGTTGCTGCTTTGAGGCAGTAAAGTGATGAAAGCATCAGGTATTCATGAAAATGTCATCAAACTTGTAAGAATTGAGTGCTAAGACACTTTCTTTGGTTGAAAACCCAGAAAATAGCTTTTGTTTAGGAAAATACACTTTTGGTCTCTCTGCGGGCTGAAAATCAGTTTAAGAGCATAAAAACTAGATGTTGCTGCTTTGAGGCAGTAAAGTGATGAAAGCATCAGGTATTCATGAAAATGTCATCAAACTTGTAAGAATTGAGTGCTAAGACACTTTCTTTGGTTGAAAACCCAGAAAATAGCTTTTGTTTAGGAAAATACACTTTTGGTCTCTCTGTGGGCTAAAAATCAGTTTAAGAGCATAAAACTAGATGTTGCTGCTTTGAGGCAGTAAAGTGATGAAAGCATCAGGTATTCATGAAAATGTCATCAAACTTGTAAGAATTGAGTGCTAAGACACTTTCTTTGGTTGAAAACCCAGAAAATAGCTTTTGTTTAGGAAAATACACTTTTGGTCTCTCTGCGGGCTGAAAATCAGTTTAAGAGCATAAAAACTAGATGTTGCTGCTTTGAGGCAGTAAAGTGATGAAAGCATCAGGTATTCATGAAAATGTCATCAAACTTGTAAGAATTGAGTGCTAAGACACTTTCTTTGGTTGAAAACCCAGAAAATAGCTTTTGTTTAGGAAAATACACTTTTGGGTCTCTCTGCGGGCTGAAAATCAGTTTAAGAGCATAAAAACTAGATGTTGCTGCTTTGAGGCAGTAAAGTGATGAAAGCATCAGGTATTCATGAAAATGTCATCAAACTTGTAAGAATTGAGTGCTAAGACACTTTCTTTGGTTGAAAACCCAGAAAATAGCTTTTGTTTAGGAAAATACACTTTTGGTCTCTCTGCGGGCTGAAAATCAGTTTAAGAGCATAAAAACTAGATGTTGCTGCTTTGAGGCAGTAAAGTGATGAAAGCATCAGGTATTCATGAAAATGTCATCAAACTTGTAAGAATTGAGTGCTAAGACACTTTCTTTGGTTGAAAACCCAGAAAATAGCTTTTGTTTAGGAAAATACACTTTTGGTCTCTGCGGGCTGAAAATCAGTTTAAGAGCATAAAAACTAGATGTTGCTGCTTTGAGGCAGTAAAGTGATGAAAGCATCAGGTATTCATGAAAATGTCATCAAACTTGTAAGAATTGAGTGCTAAGACACTTTCTTTGGTTGAAAACCCAGAAAATAGCTTTTGTTTAGGAAAATACACTTTTGGTCTCTCTGCGGGCTGAAAATCAGTTTAAGAGCATAAAAACTAGATGTTGCTGCTTTGAGGCAGTAAAGTGATGAAAGCATCAGGTATTCATGAAAATGTCATCAAACTTGTAAGAATTGAGTGCTAAGACACTTTCTTTGGTTGAAAACCCAGAAAATAGCTTTTGTTTAGGAAAATACACTTTTGGTCTCTCTGCGGGCTGAAAATCAGTTTAAGAGCATAAAAACTAGATGTTGCTGCTTTGAGGCAGTAAAGTGATGAAAGCATCAGGTATTCATGAAAATGTCATCAAACTTGTAAGAATTGAGTGCTAAGACACTTTCTTTGGTTGAAAACCCAGAAAATAGCTTTTGTTTAGGAAAATACACTTTTGGTCTCTCTGCGGGCTGAAAATCAGTTTAAAAGCATAAAAACTAGATGTTGCTGCTTTGAGGCAGTAAAGTGATGAAAGCATCAGGTATTCATGAAAATGTCATCAAACTTGTAAGAATTGAGTGCTAAGACACTTTCTTTGGTTGAAAACCCAGAAAATAGCTTTTGTTTAGGAAAATACACTTTTGGTCTCTCTGCGGGCTGAAAATCAGTTTAAGAGCATAAAAACTAGATGTTGCTGCTTTGAGGCAGTAAAGTGATGAAAGCATCAGGTATTCATGAAAATGTCATCAAACTTGTAAGAATTGAGTGCTAAGACACTTTCTTTGGTTGAAAACCCAGAAAATAGCTTTTGTTTAGGAAAATACACTTTTGGTCTCTCTGCGGGCTGAAAATCAGTTTAAGAGCATAAAAACTAGATGTTGCTGCTTTGAGGCAGTAAAGTGATGAAAGCATCAGGTATTCATGAAAATGTCATCAAACTTGTAAGAATTGAGTGCTAAGACACTTTCTTTGGTTGAAAACCCAGAAAATAGCTTTTGTTTAGGAAAATACACTTTTGGTCTCTCTGCGGGCTGAAAATCAGTTTAAGAGCATAAAAACTAGATGTTGCTGCTTTGAGGCAGTAAAGTGATGAAAGCATCAGGTATTCATGAAAATGTCATCAAACTTGTAAGAATTGAGTGCTAAGACACTTTCTTTGGTTGAAAACCCAGAAAATAGCTTTTGTTTAGGAAAATACACTTTTGGTCTCTCTGCGGGCTGAAAATCAGTTTAAGAGCATAAAAACTAGATGTTGCTGCTTTCAGGCAGTAAAGTGATGAAAGCATCAGGTATTCATGAAAATGTCATCAAACTTGTAAGAATTGAGTGCTAAGACACTTTCTTTGGTTGAAAACCCAGAAAATAGCTTTTGTTTAGGAAAATACACTTTTGGTCTCTCTGCGGGCTGAAAATCAGTTTAAGAGCATAAAAACTAGATGTTGCTGCTTTGAGGCAGTAAAGTGATGAAAGCATCAGGTATTCATGAAAATGTCATCAAACTTGTAAGAATTGAGTGCTAAGACACTTTCTTTGGTTGAAAACCCAGAAAATAGCTTTTGTTTAGGAAAATACACTTTTGGTCTCTCTGCGGGCTGAAAATCAGTTTAAGAGCATAAAAACTAGATGTTGCTGCTTTCAGGCAGTAAAGTGATGAAAGCATCAGGTATTCATGAAAATGTCATCAAACTTGTAAGAATTGAGTGCTAAGACACTTTCTTTGGTTGAAAACCCAGAAAATAGCTTTTGTTTAGGAAAATACACTTTTGGTCTCTCTGCGGGCTGAAAATCAGTTTAAGAGCATAAAACTAGATGTTGCTGCTTTGAGGCAGTAAAGTGATGAAAGCATCAGGTATTCATGAAAATGTCATCAAACTTGTAAGAATTGAGTGCTAAGACACTTTCTTTGGTTGAAAACCCAGAAAATAGCTTTTGTTTAGGAAAATACACTTTTGGTCTCTCTGCGGGCTGAAAATCAGTTTAAGAGCATAAAAACTAGATGTTGCTGCTTTGAGGCAGTAAAGTGATGAAAGCATCAGGTATTCATGAAAATGTCATCAAACTTGTAAGAATTGAGTGCTAAGACACTTTCTTTGGTTGAAAACCCAGAAAATAGCTTTTGTTTAGGAAAATACACTTTTGGTCTCTCTGCGGGCTGAAAATCAGTTTAAGAGCATAAAAACTAGATGTTGCTGCTTTGAGGCAGTAAAGTGATGAAAGCATCAGGTATTCATGAAAATGTCATCAAACTTGTAAGAATTGAGTGCTAAGACACTTTCTTTGGTTGAAAACCCAGAAAATAGCTTTTGTTTAGGAAAATACACTTTTGGTCTCTCTGCGGGCTGAAAATCAGTTTAAGAGCATAAAACTAGATGTTGCTGCTTTGAGGCAGTAAAGTGATGAAAGCATCAGGTATTCATGAAAATGTCATCAAACTTGTAAGAATTGAGTGCTAAGACACTTTCTTTGGTTGAAAACCCAGAAAATAGCTTTTGTTTAGGAAAATACACTTTTGGTCTCTCTGCGGGCTGAAAATCAGTTTAAGAGCATAAAAACTAGATGTTGCTGCTTTCAGGCAGTAAAGTGATGAAAGCATCAGGTATTCATGAAAATGTCATCAAACTTGTAAGAATTGAGTGCTAAGACACTTTCTTTGGTTGAAAAACCCAGAAAATAGCTTTTGTTTAGGAAAATACACTTTTGGTCTCTCTCTGCGGGCTGAAAATCAGTTTAAGAGCATAAAAACTAGATGTTGCTGCTTTGAGGCAGTAAAGTGATGAAAGCATCAGGTATTCATGAAAATGTCATCAAACTTGTAAGAATTGAGTGCTAAGACACTTTCTTTGGTTAAAAACCCAGAAAATAGCTTTTGTTTAGGAAAATACACTTTTGGTCTCTCTGCGGGCTGAAAATCAGTTTAAGAGCATAAAAACTAGATGTTGCTGCTTTCAGGCAGTAAAGTGATGAAAGCATCAGGTATTCATGAAAATGTCATCAAACTTGTAAGAATTGAGTGCTAAGACACTTTCTTTGGTTGAAAACCCAGAAAATAGCTTTTGTTTAGGAAAATACACTTTTGGTCTCTAATCGGGCTGAAAATCAGTTTAAGAGCATAAAAACTAGATGTTGCTGCTTTGAGGCAGTAAAGTGATGAAAGCATCAGGTATTCATGAAAATGTCATCAAACTTGTAAGAATTGAGTGCTAAGACACTTTCTTTGGTTGAAAACCCAGAAAATAGCTTTTGTTTAGGAAAATACACTTTTGGTCTCTCTGCGGGCTGAAAATCAGTTTAAGAGCATAAAACTAGATGTTGCTGCTTTGAGGCAGTAAAGTGATGAAAGCATCAGGTATTCATGAAAATGTCATCAAACTTGTAAGAATTGAGTGCTAAGACACTTTCTTTGGTTGAAAACCCAGAAAATAGCTTTTGTTTAGGAAAATACACTTTTGGTCTCTCTGCGGGCTGAAAATCAGTTTAAGAGCATAAAAACTAGATGTTGCTGCTTTGAGGCAGTAAAGTGATGAAAGCATCAGGTATTCATGAAAATGTCATCAAACTTGTAAGAATTGAGTGCTAAGACACTTTCTTTGGTTGAAAACCCAGAAAATAGCTTTTGTTTAGGAAAATACACTTTTGGTCTCTCTGCGGGCTGAAAATCAGTTTAAGAGCATAAAAACTAGATGTTGCTGCTTTGAGGCAGTAAAGTGATGAAAGCATCAGGTATTCATGAAAATGTCATCAAACTTGTAAGAATTGAGTGCTAAGACACTTTCTTTGGTTGAAAACCCAGAAAATAGCTTTTGTTTAGGAAAATACACTTTTGGTCTCTCTGCGGGCTGAAAATCAGTTTAAGAGCATAAAAACTAGATGTTGCTGCTTTCAGGCAGTAAAGTGATGAAAGCATCAGGTATTCATGAAAATGTCATCAAACTTGTAAGAATTGAGTGCTAAGACACTTTCTTTGGTTGAAAACCCAGAAAATAGCTTTTGTTTAGGAAAATACACTTTTGGTCTCTCTGCGGGCTGAAAATCAGTTTAAGAGCATAAAACTAGATGTTGCTGCTTTCAGGCAGTAAAGTGATGAAAGCATCAGGTATTCATGAAAATGTCATCAAACTTGTAAGAATTGAGTGCTAAGACACTTTCTTTGGTTGAAAACCCAGAAAATAGCTTTTGTTTAGGAAAATACACTTTTGGTCTCTCTGCGGGCTGAAAATCAGTTTAAGAGCATAAAACTAGATGTTGCTGCTTTGAGGCAGTAAAGTGATGAAAGCATCAGGTATTCATGAAAATGTCATCAAACTTGTAAGAATTGAGTGCTAAGACACTTTCTTTGGTTGAAAACCCAGAAAATAGCTTTTGTTTAGGAAAATACACTTTTGGTCTCTCTGCGCTGAAAATCAGTTTAAGAGCATAAAAACTAGATGTTGCTGCTTTGAGGCAGTAAAGTGATGAAAGCATCAGGTATTCATGAAAATGTCATCAAACTTGTAAGAATTGAGTGCTAAGACACTTTCTTTGGTTGAAAACCCAGAAAATAGCTTTTGTTTAGGAAAATACACTTTTGGTCTCTCTGCGGGCTGAAAATCAGTTTAAGAGCATAAAAACTAGATGTTGCTGCTTTGAGGCAGTAAAGTGATGAAAGCATCAGGTATTCATGAAAATGTCATCAAACTTGTAAGAATTGAGTGCTAAGACACTTTCTTTGGTTAAAAACCCAGAAAATAGCTTTTGTTTAGGAAAATACACTTTTGGTCTCTCTGCGGGCTGAAAATCAGTTTAAGAGCATAAAAACTAGATGTTGCTGCTTTCAGGCAGTAAAGTGATGAAAGCATCAGGTATTCATGAAAATGTCATCAAACTTGTAAGAATTGAGTGCTAAGACACTTTCTTTGGTTGAAAACCCAGAAAATAGCTTTTGTTTAGGAAAATACACTTTTGGTCTCTCTGCGGGCTGAAAATCAGTTTAAGAGCATAAAACTAGATGTTGCTGCTTTGAGGCAGTAAAGTGATGAAAGCATCAGGTATTCATGAAAATGTCATCAAACTTGTAAGAATTGAGTGCTAAGACACTTTCTTTGGTTGAAAACCCAGAAAATAGCTTTTGTTTAGGAAAATACACTTTTGGTCTCTCTGCGGGCTGAAAATCAGTTTAAGAGCATAAAAACTAGATGTTGCTGCTTTGAGGCAGTAAAGTGATGAAAGCATCAGGTATTCATGAAAATGTCATCAAACTTGTAAGAATTGAGTGCTAAGACACTTTCTTTGGTTGAAAACCCAGAAAATAGCTTTTGTTTAGGAAAATACACTTTTGGTCTCTCTGCGGGCTGAAAATCAGTTTAAGAGCATAAAACTAGATGTTGCTGCTTTCAGGCAGTAAAGTGATGAAAGCATCAGGTATTCATGAAAATGTCATCAAACTTGTAAGAATTGAGTGCTAAGACACTTTCTTTGGTTGAAAACCCAGAAAATAGCTTTTGTTTAGGAAAATACACTTTTGGTCTCTCTGCGGGCTGAAAATCAGTTTAAGAGCATAAAAACTAGATGTTGCTGCTTTGAGGCAGTAAAGTGATGAAAGCATCAGGTATTCATGAAAATGTCATCAAACTTGTAAGAATTGAGTGCTAAGACACTTTCTTTGGTTGAAAACCCAGAAAATAGCTTTTGTTTAGGAAAATACACTTTTGGTCTCTCTGCGGGCTGAAAATCAGTTTAAGAGCATAAAACTAGATGTTGCTGCTTTCAGGCAGTAAAGTGATGAAAGCATCAGGTATTCATGAAAATGTCATCAAACTTGTAAGAATTGAGTGCTAAGACACTTTCTTTGGTTGAAAACCCAGAAAATAGCTTTTGTTTAGGAAAATACACTTTTGGTCTCTCTGCGGGCTGAAAATCAGTTTAAGAGCATAAAAACTAGATGTTGCTGCTTTGAGGCAGTAAAGTGATGAAAGCATCAGGTATTCATGAAAATGTCATCAAACTTGTAAGAATTGAGTGCTAAGACACTTTCTTTGGTTGAAAACCCAGAAAATAGCTTTTGTTTAGGAAAATACACTTTTGGTCTCTCTGCGGGCTGAAAATCAGTTTAAGAGCATAAAAACTAGATGTTGCTGCTTTCAGGCAGTAAAGTGATGAAAGCATCAGGTATTCATGAAAATGTCATCAAACTTGTAAGAATTGAGTGCTAAGACACTTTCTTTGGTTGAAAAACCCAGAAAATAGCTTTTGTTTAGGAAAATACACTTTTGGTCTCTAATCGGGCTGAAAATCAGTTTAAGAGCATAAAAACTAGATGTTGCTGCTTTGAGGCAGTAAAGTGATGAAAGCATCAGGTATTCATGAAAATGTCATCAAACTTGTAAGAATTGAGTGCTAAGACACTTTCTTTGGTTGAAAACCCAGAAAATAGCTTTTGTTTAGGAAAATACACTTTTGGTCTCTCTGCGGGCTGAAAATCAGTTTAAGAGCATAAAAACTAGATGTTGCTGCTTTGAGGCAGTAAAGTGATGAAAGCATCAGGTATTCATGAAAATGTCATCAAACTTGTAAGAATTGAGTGCTAAGACACTTTCTTTGGTTGAAAACCCAGAAAATAGCTTTTGTTTAGGAAAATACACTTTTGGTCTCTCTCTCTGCGGGCTGAAAATCAGTTTAAGAGCATAAAACTAGATGTTGCTGCTTTGAGGCAGTAAAGTGATGAAAGCATCAGGTATTCATGAAAATGTCATCAAACTTGTAAGAATTGAGTGCTAAGACACTTTCTTTGGTTGAAAACCCAGAAAATAGCTTTTGTTTAGGAAAATACACTTTTGGTCTCTCTGCGGGCTGAAAATCAGTTTAAGAGCATAAAAACTAGATGTTGCTGCTGTTAGGCAGTAAAGTGATGAAAGCATCAGGTATTCATGAAAATGTCATCAAACTTGTAAGAATTGAGTGCTAAGACACTTTCTTTGGTTGAAAACCCAGAAAATAGCTTTTGTTTAGGAAAATACACTTTTGGTCTCTCTGCGGGCTGAAAATCAGTTTAAGAGCATAAAAACTAGATGTTGCTGCTTTGAGGCAGTAAAGTGATGAAAGCATCAGGTATTCATGAAAATGTCATCAAACTTGTAAGAATTGAGTGCTAAGACACTTTCTTTGGTTGAAAACCCAGAAAATAGCTTTTGTTTAGGAAAATACACTTTTGGTCTCTCTGCGGGCTGAAAATCAGTTTAAGAGCATAAAAACTAGATGTTGCTGCTTTCAGGCAGTAAAGTGATGAAAGCATCAGGTATTCATGAAAATGTCATCAAACTTGTAAGAATTGAGTGCTAAGACACTTTCTTTGGTTGAAAACCCAGAAAATAGCTTTTGTTTAGGAAAATACACTTTTGGTCTCTCTGCGGGCTGAAAATCAGTTTAAGAGCATAAAAACTAGATGTTGCTGCTTTGAGGCAGTAAAGTGATGAAAGCATCAGGTATTCATGAAAATGTCATCAAACTTGTAAGAATTGAGTGCTAAGACACTTTCTTTGGTTGAAAACCCAGAAAATAGCTTTTGTTTAGGAAAATACACTTTTGGTCTCTCTGCGGGCTGAAAATCAGTTTAAGAGCATAAAACTAGATGTTGCTGCTTTCAGGCAGTAAAGTGATGAAAGCATCAGGTATTCATGAAAATGTCATCAAACTTGTAAGAATTGAGTGCTAAGACACTTTCTTTGGTTGAAAACCCAGAAAATAGCTTTTGTTTAGGAAAATACACTTTTGGTCTCTCTGCGGGCTGAAAATCAGTTTAAGAGCATAAAACTAGATGTTGCTGCTTTGAGGCAGTAAAGTGATGAAAGCATCAGGTATTCATGAAAATGTCATCAAACTTGTAAGAATTGAGTGCTAAGACACTTTCTTTGGTTGAAAACCCAGAAAATAGCTTTTGTTTAGGAAAATACACTTTTGGTCTCTCTGCGGGCTGAAAATCAGTTTAAGAGCATAAAACTAGATGTTGCTGCTTTGAGGCAGTAAAGTGATGAAAGCATCAGGTATTCATGAAAATGTCATCAAACTTGTAAGAATTGAGTGCTAAGACACTTTCTTTGGTTGAAAACCCAGAAAATAGCTTTTGTTTAGGAAAATACACTTTTGGTCTCTCTGCGGGCTGAAAATCAGTTTAAGAGCATAAAAACTAGATGTTGCTGCTTTGAGGCAGTAAAGTGATGAAAGCATCAGGTATTCATGAAAATGTCATCAAACTTGTAAGAATTGAGTGCTAAGACACTTTCTTTGGTTGAAAACCCAGAAAATAGCTTTTGTTTAGGAAAATACACTTTTGGTCTCTCTGCGGGCTGAAAATCAGTTTAAGAGCATAAAAACTAGATGTTGCTGCTTTGAGGCAGTAAAGTGATGAAAGCATCAGGTATTCATGAAAATGTCATCAAACTTGTAAGAATTGAGTGCTAAGACACTTTCTTTGGTTGAAAACCCAGAAAATAGCTTTTGTTTAGGAAAATACACTTTTGGTCTCTCTGCGGGCTGAAAATCAGTTTAAGAGCATAAAAACTAGATGTTGCTGCTTTGAGGCAGTAAAGTGATGAAAGCATCAGGTATTCATGAAAATGTCATCAAACTTGTAAGAATTGAGTGCTAAGACACTTTCTTTGGTTAAAAACCCAGAAAATAGCTTTTGTTTAGGAAAATACACTTTTGGTCTCTCTGCGGGCTGAAAATCAGTTTAAGAGCATAAAAACTAGATGTTGCTGCTTTGAGGCAGTAAAGTGATGAAAGCATCAGGTATTCATGAAAATGTCATCAAACTTGTAAGAATTGAGTGCTAAGACACTTTCTTTGGTTAAAAACCCAGAAAATAGCTTTTGTTTAGGAAAATACACTTTTGGTCTCTCTGCGGGCTGAAAATCAGTTTAAGAGCATAAAAACTAGATGTTGCTGCTTTGAGGCAGTAAAGTGATGAAAGCATCAGGTATTCATGAAAATGTCATCAAACTTGTAAGAATTGAGTGCTAAGACACTTTCTTTGGTTGAAAACCCAAAAAAATTTTTTTTAGGAAAAAAATACACTTTTGGTCTCTCTGCGGGCTGAAAATCAGTTTAAGAGCATAAAAACTAGATGTTGCTGCTTTCAGGCAGTAAAGTGATGAAAGCATCAGGTATTCATGAAAATGTCATCAAACTTGTAAGAATTGAGTGCTAAGACACTTTCTTTGGTTGAAAACCCAGAAAATAGCTTTTGTTAAGAAAATACACTTTTGGTCTCTCTGCGGGCTGAAAATCAGTTTAAGAGCATAAAAACTAGATGTTGCTGCTTTCAGGCAGTAAAGTGATGAAAGCATCAGGTATTCATGAAAATGTCATCAAACTTGTAAGAATTGAGTGCTAAGACACTTTCTTTGGTTGAAAACCCAGAAAATAGCTTTTGTTTAGGAAAATACACTTTTGGTCTCTCTGCGGCCTGAAAAATCAGTTTAAGAGCAAAAACTAGATGTTTCAGCTGCTTTGAAAGCATCAGTAAAATGTCAAAAGCATCAGTGTATTCATGAAAATGTCATCAAACTGTGTGCAGAAGACATCTTTGGTTAAAAAACCCAGAAAATAGTTTATTGTTTAGGAAAATACACTTTTGCAGTAAAGTGAAAGCATCAGGTATTCATGAAAATGTGAGACTCTTTGGTTGAAAACCCAGAAAATAGCTTTTGTTTAGGAAAATACACTTTTGGTCTCTCTGCGGGCTGAAAATCAGTTTAAGAGCATAAAACTAGATGTTGCTGCTTTCAGAGGCAGTAAAGTGATGAAAGCATCAGGTATTCATGAAAATGTCATCAAACTTGTAAGAATTGAGTGCTAAGACACTTTCTTTGGTTGAAAACCCAGAAAATAGCTTTTGTTTAGGAAAATACACTTTTGGTCTCTCTGCGGGCTGAAAATCAGTTTAAGAGCATAAAACTAGATGTTGCTGCTTTGAGGCAGTAAAGTGATGAAAGCATCAGGTATTCATGAAAATGTCATCAAACTTGTAAGAATTGAGTGCTAAGACACTTTCTTTGGTTGAAAACCCAGAAAATAGCTTTTGTTTAGGAAAATACACTTTTGGTCTCTCTGCGGGCTGAAAATCAGTTTAAGAGCATAAAACTAGATGTTGCTGCTTTGAGGCAGTAAAGTGATGAAAGCATCAGGTATTCATGAAAATGTCATCAAACTTGTAAGAATTGAGTGCTAAGACACTTTCTTTGGTTGAAAACCCAGAAAATAGCTTTTGTTTAGGAAAATACACTTTTGGTCTCTCTGCGGGCTGAAAATCAGTTTAAGAGCATAAAAACTAGATGTTGCTGCTTTGAGGCAGTAAAGTGATGAAAGCATCAGGTATTCATGAAAATGTCATCAAACTTGTAAGAATTGAGTGCTAAGACACTTTCTTTGGTTGAAAACCCAGAAAATAGCTTTTGTTTAGGAAAATACACTTTTGGTCTCTCTGCGGGCTGAAAATCAGTTTAAGAGCATAAAAACTAGATGTTGCTGCTTTCAGGCAGTAAAGTGATGAAAGCATCAGGTATTCATGAAAATGTCATCAAACTTGTAAGAATTGTGTGCTAAGACGTTGTCTTTGGTTGAAAACCCAGAAAATAGCTTTTGTTTAGGAAAATACACTTTTGGTCTCTCTGCGGGCTGAAAATCAGTTTAAGAGCATAAAAACTAGATGTTGCTGCTTTGAGGCAGTAAAGTGATGAAAGCATCAGGTATTCATGAAAATGTCATCAAACTTGTAAGAATTGAGTGCTAAGACACTTTCTTTGGTTGAAAACCCAGAAAATAGCTTTTGTTTAGGAAAATACACTTTTGGTCTCTCTGCGGGCTGAAAATCAGTTTAAGAGCATAAAAACTAGATGTTGCTGCTTTCAGGCAGTAAAGTGATGAAAGCATCAGGTATTCATGAAAATGTCATCAAACTTGTAAGAATTGAGTGCTAAGACACTTTTGGTTGAAAAACCCAGAAAATAGCTTTGTTTAGTGAAAATACACTTTTGGTCTCTGCGGGCTGAAAATCAGTTTAAGAGCATAAAAATGTTGCTGCTTTGAGGCAGTAAAGTGATGAAAGCATCAGGTATTCATGAAAATGTCATCAAACTTGTAAGAATTGAGTGCTAAGACACTTTCTTTGGTTGAAAACCCAGAAAATAGCTTTTGTTTAGGAAAATACACTTTTGGTCTCTCTGCGGGCTGAAAATCAGTTTAAGAGCATAAAAACTAGATGTTGCTGCTTTGAGGCAGTAAAGTGATGAAAGCATCAGGTATTCATGAAAATGTCATCAAACTTTGTAAGAATTGAGTGCTAAGACACTTTCTTTGGTTGAAAACCCAGAAAATAGCTTTTGTTTAGGAAAATACACTTTTGGTCTCTCTGCGGGCTGAAAATCAGTTTAAGAAAAATCAGTTTAAGAGCATAAAAACTAGATGTTGCTGCTTTGAGGCAGTAAAGTGATGAAAGCATCAGGTATTCATGAAAATGTCATCAAACTTGTAAGAATTGAGTGCTAAGACACTTTCTTTGGTTGAAAACCCAGAAAATAGCTTTTGTTTAGGAAAATACACTTTTGGTCTCTCTGCGGGCTAAAAATCAGTTTAAGAGCATAAAAACTAGATGTTGCTGCTTTGAGGCAGTAAAGTGATGAAAGCATCAGGTATTCATGAAAATGTCATCAAACTTGTAAGAATTGAGTGCTAAGACACTTTCTTTGGTTGAAAACCCAGAAAATAGCTTTTGTTTAGGAAAATACACTTTTGGTCTCTCTGCGGGCTGAAAATCAGTTTAAGAGCATAAAAACTAGATGTTGCTGCTTTGAGGCAGTAAAGTGATGAAAGCATCAGGTATTCATGAAAATGTCATCAAACTTGTAAGAATTGAGTGCTAAGACACTTTCTTTGGTTGAAAACCCAGAAAATAGCTTTTGTTTAGGAAAATACACTTTTGGTCTCTCTGCGGGCTGAAAATCAGTTTAAGAGCATAAAAACTAGCAACAGAGGATTCAGGAAGATGCAATAGATGTAATGTGTACAGAAGGACATATTTAGAGTTAAAATACATTCAGGAATCTGACAGAAATAGTTATCATGAGACAGTTTCTTTGGTTGAAAACCCAGAAAATAGCTTTTGTTTAGGAAAATACACTTTTGGTCTCTCTGCGGGCTGAAAATCAGTTTAAGAGCATAAAAACTAGATGTTGCTGCTTTCAGGCAGTAAAGTGATGAAAGCATCAGGTATTCATGAAAATGTCATCAAACTTGTAAGAATTGAGTGCTAAGACACTTTCTTTGGTTGAAAACCCAGAAAATAGCTTTTGTTTAGGAAAATACACTTTTGGTCTCTCTGCGGGCTGAAAATCAGTTTAAGAGCATAAAACTAGATGTTGCTGCTTTGAGGCAGTAAAGTGATGAAAGCATCAGGTATTCATGAAAATGTCATCAAACTTGTAAGAATTGAGTGCTAAGACACTTTCTTTGGTTGAAAACCCAGAAAATAGCTTTTGTTTAGGAAAATACACTTTTGGTCTCTCTGCGGGCTGAAAATCAGTTTAAGAGCATAAAAACTAGATGTTGCTGCTTTGAGGCAGTAAAGTGATGAAAGCATCAGGTATTCATGAAAATGTCATCAAACTTGTAAGAATTGAGTGCTAAGACACTTTCTTTGGTTAAAAACCCAGAAAATAGCTTTTGTTTAGGAAAATACACTTTTGGTCTCTCTGCGGGCTGAAAATCAGTTTAAGAGCATAAAAACTAGATGTTGCTGCTTTGAGGCAGTAAAGTGATGAAAGCATCAGGTATTCATGAAAATGTCATCAAACTTGTAAGAATTGAGTGCTAAGACACTTTCTTTGGTTGAAAACCCAGAAAATAGCTTTTGTTTAGGAAAATACACTTTTGGTCTCTCTGCGGGCTGAAAATCAGTTTAAGAGCATAAAACTAGATGTTGCTGCTTTGAGGCAGTAAAGTGATGAAAGCATCAGGTATTCATGAAAATGTCATCAAACTTGTAAGAATAGTGCTAAGACACTTTCTTTGGTTGAAAACCCAGAAAATAGCTTTTGTTTAGGAAAATACACTTTTGGTCTCTTGGTCTCTCTGGCTGAAAATCAGTTTAAGAGCATGAAAACTAGATGTTGCTGCTTTGAGGCAGTAAAGTGATGAAAGCATCAGGTATTCATGAAAATGTCATCAAACTTGTAAGAATTGAGTGCTAAGACACTTTCTTTGGTTGAAAACCCAGAAAATAGCTTTTGTTTAGGAAAATACACTTTTGGTCTCTCTGGGCTGAAAATCAGTTTAAGAGCATAAAAACTAGATGTTGCTGCTTTGAGGCAGTAAAGTGATGAAAGCATCAGGTATTCATGAAAATGTCATCAAACTTGTAAGAATTGAGTGCTAAGACACTTTCTTTGGTTGAAAACCCAGAAAATAGCTTTTGTTTAGGAAAATACACTTTTGGTCTCTCTGCGGGCTGAAAATCAGTTTAAGAGCATAAAAACTAGATGTTGCTGCTTTGAGGCAGTAAAGTGATGAAAGCATCAGGTATTCATGAAAATGTCATCAAACTTGTAAGAATTGAGTGCTAAGACACTTTCTTTGGTTGAAAACCCAGAAAATAGCTTTTGTTTAGGAAAATACACTTTTGGTCTCTCTGCGGGCTGAAAATCAGTTTAAGAGCATAAAAACTAGATGTTGCTGCTTTGAGGCAGTAAAGTGATGAAAGCATCAGGTATTCATGAAAATGTCATCAAACTTGTAAGAATTGAGTGCTAAGACACTTTCTTTGGTTGAAAACCCAGAAAATAGCTTTTGTTTAGGAAAATACACTTTTTGTCTCTCTGCGGGCTGAAAATCAGTTTAAGAGCATAAAAACTAGATGTTGCTGCTTTGAGGCAGTAAAGTGATGAAAGCATCAGGTATTCATGAAAATGTCATCAAACTTGTAAGAATTGTGTGCTAAGAAACTTTCTTTGGTTGAAAACCCAGAAAATAGCTTTTGTTTAGGAAAATACACTTTTGGTCTCTCTGCGGGCTGAAAATCAGTTTAAGAGCATAAAAACTAGATGTTGCTGCTTTGAGGCAGTAAAGTGATGAAAGCATCAGGTATTCATGAAAATGTCATCAAACTTGTAAGAATTGTGTGCTAAGACACTTTTTTTGGTTGAAAACCCAGAAAATAGCTTTGTTTAGGAAAATACACTTTTGGTCTCTCTGCGGGCTGAAAATCAGTTTAAGAGCATAAAAACTAGATGTTGCTGCTTTGAGGCAGTAAAGTGATGAAAGCATCAGGTATTCATGAAAATGTCATCAAACTTGTAAGATTTGAGTGCTAAGACACTTTCTTTGGTTGAAAACCCAGAAAATAGCTTTTGTTTAGGAAAATACACTTTTGGTCTCTCTGCGGGCTGAAATTCAGTTTAAGAGCATAAAAACTAGATGTTGCTGCTTTGAGGCAGTAAAGTGATGAAAGCATCAGGTATTCATGAAAATGTCATCAAACTTGTAAGAAATTGAGTGCTAAGACACTTTCTTTGGTTGAAACCCAGAAAATAGCTTTTGTTTAGGAAAATACACTTTTGGTCTCTGCGGGCTGAAAATCAGTTTAAGAGCATAAAAACTAGATGTTGCTGCTTTGAGGCAGTAAAGTGATGAAAGCATCAGGTATTCATGAAAATGTCATCAAACTTGTAAGAATTGAGTGCTAAGACACTTTCTTTGGTTGAAAACCCAGAAAATAGCTTTTGTTTAGGAAAATACACTTTTGGTCTCTCTGCGGGCTGAAAATCAGTTTAAGAGCATAAAACTAGATGTTGCTGCTTTCAGGCAGTAAAGTGATGAAAGCATCAGGTATTCATGAAAATGTCATCAAACTTGTAAGAATTGAGTGCTAAGACACTTTCTTTGGTTGAAAAACCCAGAAAAAGCTTTTGTTTAGGAAAATACACTTTTGGTCTCTCTGCGGGCTGAAAAAAGTTTTTAAGAGCATAAAAACTAGATGTTGCTGCTTTGAGGCAGTAAAGTGATGAAAGCATCAGGTATTCATGAAAATGTCATCAAACTTGTAAGAATTGAGTGCTAAGACACTTTCTTTGGTTGAAAACCCAGAAAATAGCTTTTGTTTAGGAAAATACACTTTTGGTCTGTCTGGGCTGAAAATCAGTTTAAGAGCATAAAACTAGATGTTGCTGCTTTGAGGCAGTAAAGTGATGAAAGCATCAGGTATTCATGAAAATGTCATCAAACTTGTAAGAATTGTGTGCTAAGACACTTTTTGGTTGAAAACCCAGAAAATAGCTTTGTTTAGGAAAATACACTTTTGGTCTCTCTGCGGGCTGAAAATCAGTTTAAGAGCATAAAAACTAGATGTTGCTTTTTTGCTTTCAGGCAGTAAAGTGATGAAAGCATCAGGTATTCATGAAAATGTCATCAAACTTGTAAGAATTGAGTGCTAAGACACTTTCTTTGGTTGAAAACCCAGAAAATAGCTTTTGTTTAGGAAAATACACTTTTGGTCTCTCTGCGGGCTGAAAATCAGTTTAAGAGCATAAAAACTAGATGTTGCTGCTTTGAGGCAGTAAAGTGATGAAAGCATCAGGTATTCATGAAAATGTCATCAAACTTGTAAGAATTGAGTGCTAAGACACTTTCTTTGGTTGAAAACCCAGAAAATAGCTTTTGTTTAGGAAAATACACTTTTGGTCCCTGGAAATCAGTTTAAGAGCATAAAAACTAGATGTTGCTGCTTTGAGGCAGTAAAGTGATGAAAGCATCAGGTATTCATGAAAATGTCATCAAACTTGTAAGAATTGAGTGCTAAGACACTTTCTTTGGTTGAAACCCAGAAAAAAGCTTTTGTTTAGGAAAATACACTTTTGGTCTCTCTGCGGGCTGAAAATCAGTTTAAGAGCATAAAAACTAGATGTTGCTGCTTTCAGGCAGTAAAGTGATGAAAGCATCAGGTATTCATGAAAATGTCATCAAACTTGTAAGAATTGAGTGCTAAGACACTTTCTTTGGTTGAAAACCCAGAAAATAGCTTTTGTTTAGGAAAATACACTTTTGGTCTCTCTGCGGGCTGAAAATCAGTTTAAGAGCATAAAAACTAGATGTTGCTGCTTTGAGGCAGTAAAGTGATGAAAGCATCAGGTATTCATGAAAATGTCATCAAACTTGTAAGAATTGTGCTAAGACACTTTCTTTGGATGAAAACCCAGAAAATAGCTTTTGTTTAAGAAAATACACATTTGGTCTCTCTACGGGCTGAAAAACAGTTTAAGAGCATAAAACTAGATGTTGCTGCTTTGAGGCAGTAAAGTGATGAAAGCATCAGGTATTCATGAAAATGTCATCAAACTTGTAAGAATTGAGTGCTAAGACACTTTCTTTGGTTGAAAACCCAGAAAATAGCTTTTGTTTAGGAAAATACACTTTTGGTCTCTCTGCGGGCTGAAAATCAGTTTAAGAGCATAAAACTAGATGTTGCTGCTTTCAGGGAGTAAAGTGATAAAAGCATCAGGTATTCATGAAAATGTCATCAAACTTGTAAGAATTGAGTGCTAAGACACTTTCTTTGGTTGGAAACCCAGAAAATAGCTTTTGTTTAGGAAAATACACTTTTGGTCTCTCTGCGGGCTGAAAATCAGTTTAAGAGCATAAAAACTAGATGTTGCTGCTTTGAGGCAGTAAAGTGATGAAAGCATCAGGTATTCATGAAAATGTCATCAAACTTGTAAGAATTGAGTGTGCTAAGACACTTTTTGGTTGGAAAACCAGAAAATAGCTTTTGTTTAGGAAAATACACTTTTGGTCTCTCTGCGGGCTGAAAATCAGTTTAAGAGCATAAAAACTAGATGTTGCTGCTTTGAGGCAGTAAAGTGATGAAAGCATCAGGTATTCATGAAAATGTCATCAAACTTGTAAGAATTGAGTGCTAAGACACTTTCTTTGGATGAAAACCCAGAAAATAGCTTTTGTTAAGAAAATACACTTTTGGTCTCTCTGCGGGCTGAAAATCAGTTTAAGAGCATAAAAACTAGATGTTGCTGCTTTGAGGCAGTAAAGTGATGAAAGCATCAGGTATTCATGAAAATGTCATCAAACTTGTAAGAATTGAGTGCTAAGACACTTTCTTTGGTTGAAAACCCAGAAAATAGCTTTTGTTTAGGAAAATACATTTTTGGTCTCTCTGCGGGCTGAAAATCAGTTTAAGAGCATAAAAACTAGATGTTGCTGCTTTGAGGCAGTAAAGTGATGAAAGCATCAGGTATTCATGAAAATGTCATCAAACTTGTAAGAATTGTGTGCTAAGAAACTTTCTTTGGTTGAAAACCCAGAAAATAGCTTTTGTTTAGGAAAATACACTTTTGGTCTCTCTGCGGGCTGAAAATCAGTTTAAGAGCATAAAAACTAGATGTTGCTGCTTTGAGGCAGTAAAGTGATGAAAGCATCAGGTATTCATGAAAATGTCATCAAACTTGTAAGAATTGAGTGCTAAGACACTTTCTTTGGTTGAAAACCCAGAAAATAGCTTTTGTTAAGAAAATACACTTTTGGTCTCTGCGGGCTGAAAATCAGTTTAAGAGCATAAAAACTAGATGTTGCTGCTTTGAGGCAGTAAAGATGAAAGCACCAGGTATTCATGAAAATGTCACCAAACTTGTAAGAATTGAGTGCTAAGACCTTTTCTTTGGTTGAAAACCCAGAAAAATAGCTTTTGTTTAGGAAAATACACTTTTGGTCTCTCTGGGGCTGAAAATCAGTTTAAGAGCATAAAACTAGATGTTGCTGCTTTGAGGCAGTAAAGTGATGAAAGCATCAGGTATTCATGAAAATGTCATCAAACTTGTAAGAATTGAGTGCTAAGACACTTTCTTTGGTTGAAAAAACCCAGAGAAAATAGCTTTTGTTTAGGAAAATACACTTTTGGTCTCTCTCTGCGGGCTGAAAATCAGTTTAAGAGCATAAAAACTAGATGTTGCTGCTTTAGGCAGTAAAGTGATGAAAGCATCAGGTATTCATGAAAATGTCATCAAACTTGTAAGAATTGAGTGCTAAGACACTTTCTTTGGGTTGAAAACCCAGAAAATAGCTTTTGTTTAGGAAAATACACTTTTGGTCCCTCTGCGGGCTGAAAAATCAGTTTAAGAGCATAAAAACTAGATGTTGCTGCTTTGAGGCAGTAAAGTGATGAAAGCATCAGGTATTCATGAAAATGTCATCAAACTTGTAAGAATTTGAGTGCTAAGACACTTTCTTTTGGTTGAAAACCAGAAAAAGCTTTTGTTTAGGAAAATACACTTTTGGTCTCTGGCTGCGGGCTGAAAATCAGTTTAAGAGCATAAAAACTAGATGTTGCTGCTTTGAGGCAGTAAAGTGATGAAAGCATCAGGTATTCATGAAAATGTCATCAAACTTGTAAGAATTGTGTGCTAAGAAACTTTCTTTGGTTGAAAACCCAGAAAATAGCTTTTGTTTAGGAAAATACACTTTTGGTCTCTCTGCGGGCTGAAAATCAGTTTAAGAGCATAAAAACTAGATGTTGCTGCTTTGAGGCAGTAAAGTGATGAAAGCATCAGGTATTCATGAAAATGTCATCAAACTTGTAAGAATTGAGTGCTAAGACACTTTCTTTGGTTGAAAACCCAGAAAATAGCTTTTGTTTAGGAAAATACACTTTTGGTCTCTCTGCGGCTGAAAAAAAAGTTTTAAGAGCATAAAAACTAGATGTTGCTGCTTTGAGGCAGTAAAGTGATGAAAGCATCAGGTATTCATGAAAATGTCATCAAACTTGTAAGAATTGAGTGCTAAGACACTTTCTTTGGTTGAAAACCCAGAAAATAGCTTTTGTTTAGGAAAATACACTTTTGGTCTCTCTGCGCTGAAAATCAGTTTAAGAGCATAAAAACTAGATGTTGCTGCTTTGAGGCAGTAAAGTGATGAAAGCATCAGGTATTCATGAAAATGTCATCAAACTTGTAAGAATTGAGTGCTAAGACACTTTCTTTGGTTGAAAACCCAGAAAATAGCTTTTGTTTAGGAAAATACACTTTTGGTCTCTCTGCGGGCTGAAAATCAGTTTAAGAGCATAAAAACTAGATGTTGCTGCTTTGAGGCAGTAAAGTGATGAAAGCATCAGGTATTCATGAAAATGTCATCAAACTTGTAAGAATTGAGTGCTAAGACACTTTCTTTGGTTGAAAACCCAGAGAAAATAGCTTTTGTTTAGGAAAATACACTTTTGGTCTCTCTGCGGGCTGAAAATCAGTTTAAGAGCATAAAAACTAGATGTTGCTGCTTTGAGGCAGTAAAGTGATGAAAGCATCAGGTATTCATGAAAATGTCATCAAACTTGTAAGAATTGAGTGCTAAGACACTTTCTTTGGTTGAAAAACCCAGAAAATAGCTTTTGTTTAGGAAAATACACTTTGGTCTCTCTCTGCGGGCTGAAAATCATCAGTTTAAGAGCATAAAAACTAGATGTTGCTGCTTTGAGGCAGTAAAGTGATGAAAGCATCAGGTATTTATGAAAATGTCATCAAACTTGTAAGACACTTTCTTTGGATGAAAACCCAGAAAATAGCTTTTGTTTAGGAAAATACACTTTTGGTCTCTCTGGGCTGAAAAATCAGTTTAAGAGCATAAAAACTAGATGTTGCTGCTTTGAGGCAGTAAAGTGATGAAAGCATCAGGTATTCATGAAAATGTCATCAAACTTGTAAGAATTGAGTGCTAAGACACTTTCTTTGGTTGAAAACCCAGAAAATAGCTTTTGTTTAGGAAAATACACTTTTTGGTCTCTCTGCGGGCTGAATTAAGTTTAAGAGCATAAAAACTAGATGTTGCTGCTTTGAGGCAGTAAAGTGATGAAAGCATCAGGTATTCATGAAAATGTCATCAAACTTGTAAGAATTGAGTGCTAAGACACTTTCTTTGGTTGAAAACCCAGAAAATAGCTTTTGTTTAGGAAAATACACTTTTGGTCTCTCTGCGGGCTGAAAATCAGTTTAAGAGCATAAAAACTAGATGTTGCTGCTTTGAGGCAGTAAAGTGATGAAAGCATCAGGTATTCATGAAAATGTCATCAAACTTGTAAGAATTGAGTGCTAAGACACTTTCTTGGGTTGAAAACCCAGAATATAGCTTTTGTTTAGGAAAATACACTTTTTGGTCTCTCTGCGGGCTGAAAATCAGTTTAAGAGCATAAAAACTAGATGTTGCTGCTTTGAGGCAGTAAAGTGATGAAAGCATCAGGTATTCATGAAAATGTCATCAAACTTGTAAGAATTGAGTGCTAAGAGACTTTTTTTGGTTGAAAACCCAGAAAATAGCTTTTGTTTAGGAAAATACACTGTTGGTCTCTCTGCGGGCTGAAAATCAGTTTAAGAGCATAAAAACTAGATGTTGCTGCTTTGAGGCAGTAAAGTGATGAAAGCATCAGGTATTCATGAAAATGTCATCAAACTTGTAAGAATTGAGTGCTAAGACACTTTCTTTGTTGAAAACCCAGAAAATAGCTTTTGTTTAGGAAAATACACTTTTGGTCTCTCTGCGGGCTGAAAATAAGTTTAAGAGCATAAAAACTAGATGTTGCTGCTTTGAGGCAGTAAAGTGATGAAAGCATCAGGTATTCATGAAAATGTCATCAAACTTGTAAGAATTGAGTGCTAAGACACTTTCTTTGGTTGAAAACCCAGAAAATAGCTTTTGTTTAGGAAAATACACTTTTGGTCTCTCTGCGGGCTGAAAATCAGTTTAAGAGCATAAAACTAGATGTTGCTGCTTTGAGGCAGTAAAGTGATGAAAGCATCAGGTATTCATGAAAATGTCATCAAACTTGTAAGAATTGAGTGCTAAGACACTTTCTTTTTGAAAACCAGAAAATAGCTTTTGTTTAGGAAAAATACACTTTTGGTCTCTCTGGGCTGAAAATCAGTTTAAGAGCATAAAAACTAGATGTTGCTGCTTTGAGGCAGTAAAGTGATGAAAGCATCAGGTATTCATGAAAATGTCATCAAACTTGTAAGAATTTGCTAAGACACTTTCTTTGGTTGAAAACCCAGAAAATAGCTTTTGTTTAGAAAAATACACTTTGGTCTCTCTGAAAAATCAGTTTAAGAGCATAAAAACTAGATGTTGCTGCTTTCAGGCAGTAAAGTGATGAAAGCATCAGGTATTCATGAAAATGTCATCAAACTTGTAAGAATTGAGTGCTAAGACACTTTCTTTGGTTGAAAACCCAGAAAAAAGCTTTTGTTTAGGAAAATACACTTTTGGTCTCTCTGCGGGCTGAAAATCAGTTTAAGAGCATAAAAACTAGATGTTGCTGCTTTGAGGCAGTAAAGTGATGAAAGCATCAGGTATTCATGAAAATGTCATCAAACTTGTAAGAATTGAGTGCTAAGACACTTTCTTTGGTTGAAAACCCAGAAAAAAAATGTTGTTTAGGAAAATACACTTTTGGTCTCTCTTGGCTGAAAATCAGTTTAAGAGCATAAAACTAGATGTTGCTGCTTTGAGGCAGTAAAGTGATGAAAGCATCAGGTATTCATGAAAATGTCATCAAACTTGTAAGAATTGAGTGCTAAGACACTTTCTTTGGTTGAAAACCCAGAAAATAGCTTTTGTTTAGGAAAATACACTTTTGGTCTCTCTGCGGGCTGAAAATCAGTTTAAGAGCATAAAAACTAGATGTTGCTGCTTTGAGGCAGTAAAGTGATGAAAGCATCAGGTATTCATGAAAATGTCATCAAACTTGTAAGAATTGAGTGCTAAGACACTCTTTGGGTTGAAAACCCATAAAAAAGCACTTGATTAGGAAAATACACTTTGGTCTCTCTGCGGGCTGAAAATCAGTTTAAGAGCATAAAAACTAGATGTTGCTGCTTTGAGGCAGTAAAGTGATGAAAGCATCAGGTATTCATGAAAATGTCATCAAACTTAAGAATTGTGCTAAGACACTTTCTTTGGTTGAAAACCCAGAAAATAGCTTTTGTTTAGGAAAATACACTTTTGGTAACTTGTAAGTAGGAAAATACACTTTGGTCTCTCTGCGGGCTGAAAATCAGTTTAAGAGCAAAAACTAGATGTTGCTGCTTTGAGGCAGTAAAGTGATGAAAGCATCAGGTATTCATGAAAATGTCATCAAACTTGTAAGAATTGAGTGCTAAGACACTTTCTTTGGTTGAAAACCCAGAAAATAGCTTTTGTTTAGGAAAATACACTTTGGTCTCTCTGGGCTGAAAATCAGTTTAAGAGCATAAAAACTAGATGTTGCTGCTTTGAGGCAGTAAAGTGATGAAAGCATCAGGTATTCATGAAAATGTCATCAAACTTGTAAGAATTGAGTGCTAAGACACTTTCTTTGTTGAAAACCCAGAAAAATAGCTTTGTTTAGGAAAATACACTTTTGGTCTCTCTGCGGCTGAAAATCAGTTTAAGAGCATAAAAACTAGATGTTGCTGCTTTGAGGCAGTAAAGTGATGAAAGCATCAGGTATTCATGAAAATGTCATCAAACTTGTAAGAATTGAGTGCTAAGACACTTTCTTTGGTTGAAAACCCAGAAAAAAAGTGTATTTTCCTTTTGTTTAGGAAAATACACTTTTGGTCTCTGCGGGCTGAAAATCAGTTTAAGAGCATAAAAACTAGATGTTGCTGCTTTTGGCAGTAAAGTGAAAGCATCAGTTATTCATGAAAATGTCATCAAACTTGTAAGAATTGTGTGCTAAGACACTTTCTTTGGTTGAAAACCCAGAAAATAGCTTTTGTTTAGGAAAATACACTTTGGTCTCTGCGGGCTGAAAATCAGTTTAAGAGCATAAAAACTAGATGTTGCTGCTTTGAGGCAGTAAAGTGATGAAAGCATCAGGTATTCATGAAAATGTCATCAAACTTGTAAGAATTGAGTGCTAAGACACTTTCTTTGGTTGAAAACCCAGAAAATAGCTTTTGTTTAGGAAAATACACTTTTGGTCTCTCTGGGGGCTGAAAATCAGTTTAAGAGCATAAAAACTAGATGTTGCTGCTTTGAGGCAGTAAAGTGATGAAAGCATCAGGTATTCATGAAAATGTCATCAAACTTGTAAGAATTGAGTGCTAAGACACTTTCTTTGGTTGAAAACCCAGAAAATAGCTTTTGTTTAGGAAAATACACTTTTGGTCTCTCTGCGGGCTGAAAATCAGTTTAAGAGCATAAAAACTAGATGTTGCTGCTTTGAGGCAGTAAAGTGATGAAAGCATCAGGTATTCATGAAAATGTCATCAAACTTGTAAGAATTGAGTGCTAAGACACTTTCTTTGGTTGAAAACCCAGAAAATAGCTTTTGTTTAGGAAAATACACTTTTGGTCTCTCTGGGCTGAAAATCAGTTTAAGAGCATAAAAACTAGATGTTGCTGCTTTGAGGCAGTAAAGTGATGAAAGCATCAGGTATTCATGAAAATGTCATCAAACTTGTAAGAATTGAGTGTGCTAAGACACTTTCTTTGGTTGAAAACCCAGAAAATAGCTTTTGTTTAGGAAAATACACTTTTGGTCTCTCTGCGGCTGAAAATCAGTTTAAGAGCATAACAACTAGATGTTGCTGCTTTGAGTGATGAAAAAGTGATGAAAGCATCAGGTATTCATGAAAATGTCATCAAACTTGTAAGAATTGAGTGCTAAGACACTTTCTTTGGTGAAAAACCCAGAAAAAGCTTTTGTTTAGGAAAATACACTTTTGGTCTCTGCGGGCTGAAAATCAGTTTAAGAGCATAAAACTAGATGTTGCTGCTTTGAGGCAGTAAAGTGATGAAAGCATCAGGTATTCATGAAAATGTCATCAAACTTGTAAGAATTGAGTGCTAAGACACTTTCTTTTGGTTGAAAACCCAGAAAATAGCTTTTGTTTAGGAAAATACACTTTTGGTCTCTCTCTGGGCTGAAATCAGTTTAAGAGCATAAAACTAGATGTTGCTGCTTTGAGGCAGTAAAGTGATGAAAGCATCAAAAATAGCTTTTGTTTAGGAAAATACACTTTGGTCTCTCTGCGGGCTGAAAATCAGTTTAAGAGCATACAAACTAGATGTTGCTGCTTTGAGGCAGTAAAGTGATGAAAGCATCAGGTATTCATGAAAATGTCATCAAACTTGTAAGAATTGAGTGCTAAGACACTTTCTTTGGTTGAAAAACCCAGAAAATAGCTTTTGTTTAGGAAAATACACTTTTGGTCTCTCTATGGGCTGAAAAATCAGTTTAAGAGCATAAAACTAGATGTTGCTGCTTTGAGGCAGTAAAGTGATGAAAGCATCAGGTATTCATGAAAATGTCATCAAACTTGTAAGAATTGAGTGCTAAGACACTTTCTTTGGTTGAAAACCCAGAAAATAGCTTTTGTTTAGGAAAATACACTTTTGGTCTCTTCTGAAAATCAGTTTAAGAGCATAAAAACTAGATGTTGCTGCTTTGAGGCAGTAAAGTGATGAAAGCATCAGGTATTCATGAAAATGTCATCAAACTTGTAAGAATTGAGTGCTAAGACACTTTCTTTGGTTGAAAAACCCAGAAAAATAGCTTTTGTTTAGGAAAATACACTTTTGGTCTCTCTGCATGGCTGAAAATCAGTTTAAGAGCATAAAAAACTAGATGTTGCTGCTTTGAGGCAGTAAAGTGATGAAAGCATCAGGTATTCATGAAAATGTCATCAAACTTGTAAGAATTGAGTGCTAAGACACTTTCTTTGGTTGAAAACCCAGAAAATAGCTTTTGTTTAGGAAAATACACTTTTGGTCACTCTATGGCTGAAAAATCAGTTTAAGAGCATAAAAACTAGATGTTGCTGCTTTGAGGCAGTAAAGTGATGAAAGCATCAGGTATTCATGAAAATGTCATCAAACTTGTAAGACACTTTCTTTGGATGAAAACCCAGAAAATAGCTTTTGTTTAAGAAAATACACTTTTGGTCTCTCTGCGGGCTGAAAATCAGTTTAAGAGCATAAAAACTAGATGTTGCTGCTTTCAGGCAGTAAAGTGATGAAAGCATCAGGTATTCATGAAAATGTCATCAAACTTGTAAGAATTGTGTGCTAAGACACGTTCTTTGGTTGAAAACCCAGAAAATAGCTTTTGTTTAGGAAAATACACTTTTGGTCTCTCTGCGGGCTGAAAATCAGTTTAAGAGCATAAAAAAAGATGTTGCTGCTTTGAGGCAGTAAAGTGATGAAAGCATCAGGTATTCATGAAAATGTCATCAAACTTGTAAGAATTGAGTGCTAAGACACTTTCTTTGGTTGAAAACCCAGAAAATAGCTTTTGTTTAGGAAAATACACTTTTGGTCTCTCTGCGGGCTGAAAATCAGTTTAAGAGCATAAAACTAGATGTTGCTGCTTTGAGGCAGTAAAGTGATGAAAGCATCAGGTATTCATGAAAATGTCATCAAACTTGTAAGAATTGAGTGCTAAGACACTTTCTTTGGTTGAAAACCCAGAAAATAGCTTTTGTTTAGGAAAATACACTTTGGTCTCTCTGCGGGCTGAAAATCAGTTTAAGAGCATAAAAACTAGATGTTGCTGCTTTCAGGCAGTAAAGTGATGAAAGCATCAGGTATTCATGAAAATGTCATCAAACTTGTAAGAATTGAGTGCTAAGACACTTTCTTTGGTTGAAAACCAGAAAATAGCTTTTGTTTAGGAAAATACACTTTTTGGTCTCTGGGGAAAAATCAGTTTAAGAGCATAAAAACTAGATGTTGCTTTTGAGGCAGTAAAGTGATGAAAGCATCAGGTATTCATGAAAATGTCATCAAACTTGTAAGAATTGAGTGCTAAGACACTTTCTTTGGTTGAAACCCAGAAAATAGCTTTTGTTTAGGAAAATACACTTTTCTCTCTGCGGGCTGAAAATCAGTTTAAGAGCATAAAACTAGATGTTGCTTTGAGGCAGTAAAGTGATGAAAGCATCAGGTATTCATGAAAATGTCATCAAACTTGTAAGAATTGAGTGCTAAGACACTTTCTTTGGTTGAAAACCCAGAAAATAGCTTTTGTTTAGGAAAAATACTTTTGGTCTCTCTGCTGAAAATCAGTTTAAGAGCATAAAAACTAGATGTTGCTGCTTTGAGGCAGTAAAGTGATGAAAGCATCAGGTATTCATGAAAATGTCATCAAACTTGTAAGAATTGAGTGCTAAGACACTTTCTTTGGTTGAAAACCCAGAAAATAGCTTTTGTTTAGGAAAATACACTTTTGGTCTCTAATCGGGCTGAAAATCAGTTTAAGAGCATAAAAACTAGATGTTGCTGCTTTGAGGCAGTAAAGTGATGAAAGCATCAGGTATTCATGAAAATGTCATCAAACTTGTAAGAATTGAGTGCTAAGACACTTTCTTTGGTTGAAAACCCAGAAAATAGCTTTTGTTTAGGAAAATACACTTTTGGTCTCTCTGCGGGCTGAAAATCAGTTTAAGAGCATAAAAACTAGATGTTGCTGCTTTGAGGCAGTAAAGTGATGAAAGCATCAGGTATTCATGAAAATGTCATCAAACTTGTAAGAATTGAGTGCTAAGACACTTTCTTTGGTTGAAAACCCAGAAAATAGCTTTTGTTTAGGAAAATACACTTTTGGTCTCTCTGCGGGCTGAAAATCAGTTTAAGAGCATAAAAACTAGATGTTGCTGCTTTGAGGCAGTAAAGTGATGAAAGCATCAGGTATTCATGAAAATGTCATCAAACTTGTAAGAATTGAGTGCTAAGACACTTTCTTTGGTTGAAAACCCAGAAAATAGCTTTTGTTTAGGAAAATACACTTTGGTCTCTCTGCGGGCTGAAAAATCAGTTTAAGAGCATAAAAACTAGATGTTGCTGCTTTCAGGCAGTAAAGTGATGAAAGCATCAGGTATTCATGAAAATGTCATCAAACTTGTAAGAATTGTGTGCTAAGACACTTTCTTTGGTTGAAAACCCAGAAAATAGCTTTTGTTTAGGAAAATACACTTTTGGTCTCTCTTCGGGCTGAAAATCAGTTTAAGAGCATAAAAACTAGATGTTGCTGCTTTGAGGCAGTAAAGTGATGAAAGCATCAGGTATTCATGAAAATGTCATCAAACTTGTAAGAATTGAGTGCTAAGACACTTTCTTTGGTTGAAAACCCAGAAAATAGCTTTTTTAGGAAAATACACTTTTGGTCTCTCTATGGCTGAAAATCAGTTTAAGAGCATAAAAACTAGATGTTGCTGCTTTGAGGCAGTAAAGTGATGAAAGCATCAGTTATTCATGAAAATGTCATCAAACTTGTAAGAATTGTGTGCTAAGAAACTTTCTTTGGTTGAAAACCCAGAAAATAGCTTTTGTTTAGGAAAATACACTTTTGGTCTCTCTGCGGGCTGAAAATCAGTTTAAGAGCATAAAACTAGATGTTGCTGCTTTGAGGCAGTAAAGTGATGAAAGCATCAGTTATTCATGAAAATGTCATCAAACTTGTAAGAATTGTGTGCTAAGAAACTTTCTTTGGTTGAAAACCCAGAAAATAGCTTTTGTTTAGGAAAATACACTTTTGGTCTCTCTGCGGGCTGAAAATCAGTTTAAGAGCATAAAAACTAGATGTTGCTGCTTTGAGGCAGTAAAGTGATGAAAGCATCAGGTATTCATGAAAATGTCATCAAACTTGTAAGAATTGAGTGCTAAGACACTTTCTTTGGTTGAAAACCCAGAAAATAGCTTTTGTTTAGGAAAATACACTTTTGGTCTCTCTGGGCTGAAAATCAGTTTAAGAGCATAAAACTAGATGTTGCTGCTTTCAGGCAGTAAAGTGATGAAAGCATCAGGTATTCATGAAAATGTCATCAAATTTGTAAGAATTGAGTGCTAAGACACATTCTTTGGTTGAAAACCAGAAAATAGCTTTTGTTTAGGAAAATACACTTTTGGTCTCTCTGCGGCTGCTGAAAATCAGTTTAAGAGCATAAAAACTAGATGTTGCTGCTTTGAGGCAGTAAAGTGATGAAAGCATCAGGTATTCATGAAAATGTCATCAAACTTGTAAGAATTGAGTGCTAAGACACTTTCTTTGGTTGAAAACCCAGAAAATAGCTTTTGTTTAGGAAAATACACTTTTGGTCTCTCTTCGGGCTGAAAAATCAGTTTAAGAGCATAAAACTAGATGTTGCTGCTTTGAGGCAGTAAAGTGATGAAAGCATCAGGTATTCATGAAAATGTCATCAAACTTGTAAGAATTGTGTGCTAAGACACTTTCTTTGGTTGAAAACCCAGAAAATAGCTTTTGTTTAGGAAAATACACTTTTGGTCTCTCTGCGGCTGAAAATCAGTTTAAGAGCATAAAACTAGATGTTGCTGCTTTGAGGCAGTAAAGTGATGAAAGCATCAGGTATTCATGAAAATGTCATCAAACTTGTAAGAATTGTGTGCTAAGACACTTTCTTTGGTTGAAAACCAGAAAATAGCTTTTGTTTAGGAAAATACACTTTTGGTCTCTCTGCGGGCTGAAAATCAGTTTAAGAGCATAAAAACTAGATGTTGCTGCTTTCAGGCAGTAAAGTGATGAAAGCATCAGGTATTCATGAAAATGTCATCAAACTTGTAAGAATTGTGCTAAGACACTTTCTTTGGTTGAAAACCGAGAAAATAGCTTTTGTTTAGGAAAATACACTTTGGTCTCTCTGCGGGCTGAAAATCAGTTTAAGAGCATAAAAACTAGATGTTGCTGCTTTGAGGCAGTAAAGTGATGAAAGCATCAGGTATTCATGAAAATGTCATCAAACTTGTAAGAATTGAGTGCTAAGACACTTTCTTTGGTTGAAAACCCAGAAAATAGCTTTTGTTTAGGAAAATACACTTTTGGTCTCTGCGGGCTGAAAATCAGTTTAAGAGCATAAAAACTAGATGTTGCTGCTTTGAGGCAGTAAAGTGATGAAAGCATCAGGTATTCATGAAAATGTCATCAAACTTGTAAGAATTGTGTGCTAAGAAACTTTCTTTGGTTGAAAACCCAGAAAATAGCTTTTGTTTAGGAAAATACACTTTTGGTCTCTCTCTTGGGCTGAAAATCAGTTTAAGAGCATAAAACTAGATGTTGCTGCTTTGAGGCAGTAAAGTGATGAAAGCATCAGTTATTCATGAAAATGTCATCAAACTTGTAAGAATTGTGTGCTAAGAAACTTTCTTTGGTTGAAAACCCAGAAAATAGCTTTGTTTAGGAAAATACACTTTTGGTCTCTGCGGGCTGCTGAAAATCAGTTTAAGAGCATAAAACTAGATGTTGCTGCTTTGAGGCAGTAAAGTGATGAAAGCATCAGGTATTCATGAAAATGTCATCAAACTTGTAAGAATTGAGTGCTAAGACACTTTCTTTGGTTGAAAACCCAGAAAATAGCTTTTGTTTAGGAAAATACACTTTTGGTCTCTCTTCGGGCTGAAAATCAGTTTAAGAGCATAAAACTAGATGTTGCTGCTGAGGCAGTAAAGTGATGAAAGCATCAGGTATTCATGAAAATGTCATCAAACTTGTAAGAATTGTGAAATACACTTTTGGTCTCTCTGCGGGCTGAAAATCAGTTTAGAGCATAAAAACTAGATGTTGCTGTTTTGAGGCAGTAAAGTGATGAAAGCATCAGGTATTCATGAAAATGTCATCAAACTTGTAAGAATTGAGTGCTAAGACACTTTCTTTGGTTGAAAACCCAGAAAATAGCTTTTGTTTAGGAAAATACACTTTTGGTCTCTCTGCGGGCTAAAAATCAGTTTAAGAGCATTAAACTAGATGTTGCTGCTTTGAGGCAGTAAAGTGATGAAAGCATCAGGTATTCATGAAAATGTCATCAAACTTGTAAGAATTGTGTGCTAAGAAGTTTTCTTTGGTTGAAAACCCAGAAAATAGCTTTTGTTTAGGAAAATACACTTTTGGTCTCTCTGCGGGCTGAAAATCAGTTTAAGAGCATAAAAACTAGATGTTGCTGCTTTGAGGCGGTAAAGTGATGAAAGCATCAGGTATTCATGAAAATGTCATCAAACTTGTAAGAATTGTGTTAAGACACTTTCTTTGGTTGAAAACCCAGAAAATAGCTTTTGTTTAGGAAAATACACTTTTGGTCTCTCTGCGGGCTGAAAAACAGTTTAAGAGCATAAAAACTAGATGTTGCTGCTTTCAGGCAGTAAAGTGATGAAAGCATCAGGTATTCATGAAAATGTCATCAAACTTAAGAATTGAGTGCTAAGACACTTCCTGTGGTTGAAAAACCAGAAAATAGCTTTTGTTTAGGAAAATACACTTTTGGTCTCTCAGTTTAAAATCAGTTTAAGAGCATAAAAACTAGATGTTGCTGCTTTCAGGCAGTAAAGTGATGAAAGCATCAGGTATTCATGAAAATGTCATCAAACTTGTAAGAATTGTGCTACGACACTTTCTTTGGTTGGAAAACCAGAAAATAGCTTTTGTTTAGGAAAATACACTTTTGGTCTCTCTGCGGGCTGAAAATCAGTTTAAGAGCATAAAACTAGATGTTGCTGCTTTGAGGCAGTAAAGTGATGAAAGCATCAGGTATTCATGAAAATGTCATCAAACTTGTAAGAATTGTGTGCTAAGACGTTGTCTTTGGTTGAAAACCCAGAAAATAGCTTTTGTTTAGGAAAATACACTTTTGGTCTCTGCGGGCTGAAAATCAGTTTAAGAGCATAAAAACTAGATGTTGCTGCTTTGAGGCAGTAAAGTGATGAAAGCATCAGTTATTCATGAAAATGTCATCAAACTTGTAAGAATTGTGTGCTAAGACACTTTCTTTGGTTGAAAACCCAGAAAAAGCTTTTGTTTAGGAAAATACACTTTTGGTCTCTCTGCGGGCTAAAAATCAGTTTAAGAGCATAAAAACTAGATGTTGCTGCTTTGAGGCAGTAAAGTGATGAAAGCATCAGGTATTCATGAAAATGTCATCAAACTTGTAAGAATTGTGTGCTAAGAAACTTTCTTTGGTTGAAAACCCAGAAAATAGCTTTTGTTTAGGAAAATACACTTTTGGTCTCTCTGCGGCCTGAAAATCAGTTTAAGAGCATAAAAACTAGATGTTGCTGCTTTGAGGCAGTAAAGTGATGAAAGCATCAGTTATTCATGAAAATGTCATCAAACTTGTAAGAATTGTGTGCTAAGAAACTTTCTTTGGTTGAAAACCCAGAAAATAGCTTTTGTTTAGGAAAATACACTTTTGGTCTCTCTGCGGCTGAAAATCAGTTTAAGAGCATAAAACTAGATGTTGCTGCTTTGAGGCAGTAAAGTGATGAAAGCATCAGGTATTCATGAAAATGTCATCAAACTTGTAAGAATTGAGTGCTAAGACACTTTCTTTGGTTGAAAACCCAGAAAATAGCTTTTGTTTAGGAAAATACACTTTTGGTCTCTCTGCGGGCTGAAAATCAGTTTAAGAGCATAAAACTAGATGTTGCTGCTTTGAGGCAGTAAAGTGATGAAAGCATCAGGTATTCATGAAAATGTCATCAAACTTGTAAGAATTGAGTGCTAAGACACTTTCTTTGGTTGAAAACCCAGAAAAGAAAATAGCTTTTGTTTAGGAAAATACCCTTTTGGTCTCTCTGCGGGCTGAAAATCAGTTTAAGAGCATAAAACTAGATGTTGCTGCTTTCAGGCAGTAAAGTGATGAAAGCATCAGGTATTCATGAAAATGTCATCAAACTTGTAGAATTGAGTGCTAAGACACTTTCTTTGGTTGAAAACCAGAAAATAGCTTTGTTTAGGAAAATACACTTTTGGTCTCTCTCTGCGGGCTGAAGGAAAATCAGTTTAAGAGCATAAAAACTAGATGTTGCTGCTTTCAGGCAGTAAAGTGATGAAAGCATCAGGTATTCATGAAAATGTCATCAAACTTGTAGAATTGTGTGCTAAGACGCTTTCTTTGGTTGAGAACCCAGAAGATAGCTTTTGTTTAGGAAAATACACTTTGGTCTCTCTGCGGGCTGAAAATCAGTTTAAGAGCATAAAACTAGATGTTGCTGCTTTGAGGCAGTAAAGTGATGAAAGCATCAGGTATTCATGAAAATGTCATCAAACTTGTAAGAATTGAGTGCTAAGACACTTTCTTTGGTTGAAAACCCAGAAAATAGCTTTTGTTTAGGAAAATACACTTTTGGTCTCTCTCTGGCTTGCTGCTGAAAATCAGTTTAAGAGCATAAAAACTAGATATTGCTGCTTTGAGGCAGTAAAGTGATGAAAGCATCAGGTATTCATGAAAATGTCATCAAACTTGTAAGAATTGTGTGCTAAGACACTTTCTTTGGTTGAAAACCAGAAAATAGCTTTTGTTTAGGAAAATACACTTTTGGTCTCTCTGCGGGCTGAAAATCAGTTTAAGAGCATAAAAACTAGATGTTGCTGCTTTGAGGCAGTAAAGTGATGAAAGCATCAGTTATTCATGAAAATGTCATCAAACTTGTAAGAATTGTGTGCTAAGAAACTTTCTTTGGTTGAAAACCCAGAAAATAGCTTTTGTTTAGGAAAATACACTTTTGGTCTCTCTGCGGGCTGAAAATCAGTTTAAGAGCATAAAAACTAGATGTTGCTGCTTTGAGGCAGTAAAGTGATGAAAGCATCAGGTATTCATGAAAATGTCATCAAACTTGTAAATTGAGTGCTAAGACACTTTCTTTGGTTGAAAACCCAGAAAAATAGCTTTTGTTTAGGAAAATACACTTTGGTCTCTCTGCGGGCTAAAAATCAGTTTAAGAGCATAAAAACTAGATGTTGCTGCTTTGAGGCAGTAAAGTGATGAAAGCATCAGGTATTCATGAAAATGTCATCAAACTTGTAAGAATTGTGTGCTAAGACACTTTCTTTGGTTGAAACCCAGAAAATAGCTTTTGTTGAGGAAAATACACTTTGGTCTCTCTGCGGGCTGAAAATCAGTTTAAGAGCATAAAAACTAGATGTTGCTGCTTTGAGGCAGTAAAGTGATGAAAGCATCAGGTATTCATGAAAATGTCATCAAACTTGTAAGAATTGAGTGCTAAGACACTTTCTTTGGTTGAAAACCCAGAAAATAGCTTTTGTTTAGGAAAATACACTTTGGTCTCTCTCTGCGGCGGGCTGAAAATCAGTTTATCAGCGTAAAGACTAGATGTTGCTGCTTTGAGGCAGTAAAGTGATGAAAGCATCAGGTATTCATGAAAATGTCATCAAACTTGTAAGAATTGTGTGCTAAGAAACTTTCTTTGGTTGAAAACCCAGAAAATAGCTTTTGTTTAGGAAAATACACTTTTGGTCTCTCTGCGGGCTGAAAATCAGTTTAAGAGCATAAACTAGATGTTGCTGCTTTGAGGCAGTAAAGTGATGATTGCATCAGGTATTCATGAAAATGTCATCAAACTTGTAAGAATGAGTGCTAAGTCACTCTCTTTGGTTGAAAACTCAGAAAAAAGCTTTTGTTTAGGAAAATACACTTTTGGTCTCTCTGGCTGAAAAATCAGTTTAAGAGCATAAAACTAGATGTTGCTGTTTTGAGGCAGTAAAAGTGATGAAAGCATCAGTTATTCATGAAAATGTCATCAAACTTGTAAGAATTGTGACATAAGACACTTTCTCTGGTTGAAAACCCAGAAAAAAAGCTTTTTTTAGGAAAATACACTGTTGGTCCCTCTGCGGGCTGAAAAATCAGTTTAAGAGCATAAAAACTAGATGTTGCTGCTTTGAGGCAGTAAAGTGATGAAAGCATCAGGTATTCATGAAAATGTCATCAAACCTGTAAGACTTGTGTGCTAAGACACTTTCTTTGGTTGAAAAACCCAGAAAATAGCTTTTGTTTAGGAAAATACACTTTTGGTCTCTCTATGGCTGAAAATCAGTTTAAGAGCATAAAAACAAGATGTTGCTGTTTTGAGGCAGTAAAGTGATGAAAGCATCAGGTATTCATGAAAATGTCATCAAACTTGTAAGAATTGTGTCCTAAGACACTTTCTTTGGTTGAAAACCCAGAAAAAAGCTTTTGTTTAGGAAAATACACTGTTGGTCTCTGGAAATCAGTTTAAGAGCATAAAAGTAGATGTTCCTGCTTTCAGGCAGTAAACTGATGAAAGCATCAGGTATTCATGAAAATGTCATCAAACCTGTAAGAATTGAGTGCTAAGACATTTTCCTTGGTTTAAAACTCAGAAAATAGCTCTTGTTTAGGAAAATACACTTTGGTCTCTCTGGGCTGAAAATCAGTTTAAGAGCATAAAACTAGATGTTGCTGCTTTCAGGCAGTAAAGTGATGAAAGCATCAGGTATTCATGAAAATGTCATCAAACTTGTAAAAATTGTGTGCTAAGACGATTTTTGGTTGAAAAACCCAGAAAAAGCTTTTGTTTAGGAAAAATACACTTTTGGTCTCTCTGTGGGCTGAAAATCAGTTTAAGAGCTTAAAACTAGATGTTGCTGCTTTTGAGGCAGTAAAGTGATGAAAGCAACAGGTATACATGAAAATGTCATCAAACTTGTAAGAATTGAGAGCTAAGACACTATCTTTGGTTGAAAACTCAGAAAAAAAAAATTGTTTAGGAAAATACACTTTTGGTCTCTCTATGGCTGAAAATCAGTTTAAGAGCATAAAAACTAGATGTTGCTGTTTTGAGGCAGTAAAGTGATGAAAGCATCAGGTATTCATGAAAATGTCATCAAACTTGTAAGAATTGTGACCTAAGACACTTTCTTTGGTTGAAAACCCAGAAAATAGCTTTTGTTTAGGAAAAATACACTTTGGTCTCTCTCATATATGGGCTGAAAAATCAGTTTAAGAGCATAAACTACATGTTGCTGCTTTGAGGCAGTAAAGTGGTGGAGGCATAAGGTATTCAGGAAAAGGCCATGAACCTTGTAAGAACTGTGTGCTAAGACACTGTCTTTGGTTGCAAACCCAGAAAATAGCTTTTTGTTTAGGAAAATACACTTTTGGTCTCTCTGCGGGCTGAAAATCAGTTTAAGAGCATAAAACAAGATGTTGCTGTTTTGAGGCAGTAAAGTGATGAAAGCATCAGGTATTCATGAAAAATGTCATCAAACTTGTAAGAATTGTGTGCTAAGACGTTGTCTTGGTTGAAAACCCAGAAAAATAGCTTTTGTTTAGGAAAATACACTTTTGGTCTCTCTCTATGGGCTGAAAATCAGTTTAAGAGCATAAAAACTAGATGTTGCTGCTTTTGAGGCAGTAAAGTGATGAAAGCATCAGGTATTCATGAAAATGTCATCAAACTTGTAAGAATTGAGTGCTAAGACACTTTTGGTTGAAAAACCCAGAAAAAAGCTTTTGTTTAGGAAAATACACTTTTGAAAAATCAGCTTAAGAGCATAA